>CM071341.1:26192700-26195200 GCA_036418095.1 Xiphophorus birchmanni | reverse complement strand
CCAGAAGCCAAACAACCACACCAGAGGGTTCTCCAGACCCTGGCCTTTCCGGCAATATATGGCTTTCCCCGGAGGAATGCATTTTTAAAAAGTTTTATGGAGGTCGAAAATCACCGGGGCCTCCGGAGCCCGAGGCCGACGACAGTGAGCGGCTGCGGATACACCACCTGCTTCACGTAGGGTCTCTGGAAGTCCGAAAATTCAACTTTATCCCAGGAAGACGGGAGTGATACAGGCGTGATCAGGGCATTATTCCGGGCTTATTGATCCTGGTCTCGAACCTCCTGGTCCCCGGGAAAGTGCATTTCCGAACCCTTTGACCAATTAGGGTTTTCGATTTTTAATTCCTCCTGCGGGCGTCCCAGAAGCCAAACAACCACACCAGGCTACTCTCCAGACTCTGGCCTTTCCGGCAATATATGGCTTTCCCCGGAGGAATGCATTTTTAAAAAGTTTTATGGAGGTCGAAAATCACCGGGGCCTCCGGAGCCCGAGGCCGACGACAGTGAGCGGCTGCGGATACACCACCTGCTTCATGTAGGGTCTCTGGAAGTCCGAAAATTCAAGTCCGAAAATTCAACTTTATCCCAGGAAGACGGGAGTGATACAGGCGTGATCAGGGCATTATTCTGGGCTTATTGATCCTGGTCTCGAACCTCCTGGTCCCCGGGAAAGTGCATTTCCGAACCCTTTGACCAATTAGGGTTTTCGATTTTTAATTCCTCCTGCGGGCGTCCCAGAAGCCAAACAACCACACCAGAGGGTTCTCCAGACCCTGGCCTTTCCGGCAATATATGGCTTTCCCCGGAGGAATGCATTTTTAAAAAGTTTTATGGAGGTCGAAAATCACCGGGGCCTCCGGAGCCCGAGGCCGACGACAGTGAGCGGCTGCGGATACACCACCTGCTTCATGTAGGGTCTCTGGAAGTCCGAAAATTCAACTTTATCCCAGGAAGACGGGAGTGATACAGGCGTGATCAGGGCATTATTCTGGGCTTATTGATCCTGGTCTCGAACCTCCTGGTCCCCGGGAAAGTGCATTTCCGAACCCTTTGACCAATTAGGGTTTTCGATTTTTAATTCCTCCTGCGGGCGTCCCAGAAGCCAAACAACCACACCAGAGGGTTCTCCAGACCCTGGCCTTTCCGGCAATATATGGCTTTCCCCGGAGGAATGCATTTTTAAAAAGTTTTATGGAGGTCGAAAATCACCGGGGCCTCCGGAGCCCGAGGCCGACGACAGTGAGCGGCTGCGGATACACCACCTGCTTCATGTAGGGTCTCTGGAAGTCCGAAAATTCAACTTTATCCCAGGAAGACGGGAGTGATACAGGCGTGATCAGGGCATTATTCTGGGCTTATTGATCCTGGTCTCGAACCTCCTGGTCCCCGGGAAAGTGCATTTCCGAACCCTTTGACCAATTAGGGTTTTCGATTTTTAATTCCTCCTGCGGGCGTCCCAGAAGCCAAACAACCACACCAGGCTACTCTCCAGACTCTGGCCCTTCCGGCAATATATGGCTTTCCCCGGAGGAATGCATTTTTAAAAAGTTTTATGGAGGTCGAAAATCACCGGGGCCTCCGGGGCCCGAGGCCGACGACAGTGAGCCGCTGCGGACACAGGAGCCTGCGCAGGTGCCCTGCCCTGGAAGTCCGAAAATTCAACTTTATCCCAGGAAGACGGGAGTGACACAGGCGTGGTCAGGGCATCATTCTGGGCTTATTGATCCTGGTTTCAGACGTCTATGAACTGGGGAAACCACCTTTGCGGACCCTGCACTAACCCTATTACAACCACACTTGGAACCTCTCCTGGAGGTCTGGAGGGCCCTGAGCTTATGCTATAGCCTGAAATGGAGCCACGAAAGCCGGCTGCGACAGCTGCCGTTGACTCCTGCACTCCTCCAGGCCTGGAGGGCCCTGAGTTCATACCTGAAGTAGCCTGAAATGGAGCCACGAAAGCCGGCTACGACAGCTGCCGTTGACTCCTGCACTCCTCCAGGCCTGGAGGGCCCTGAGCTCATACCTGAAGTAGCCTGAAACCGAGCCCTGGAAGCAGGCTCTGACACCTGCTGTTGACTCCTGCACTCCTCCAGGCCTGGAGGGCCCTGAGCTCATACCTGAAGTAGCCTGAAACCGAGCCCTGGAAGCAGGCTCTGACACCTGCTGTTGACCCCTGCACCCCAACCCTACGTACAACCACACTTGGAACAACCCCTGGGGGTCTGGAGGGCCCTACCCTTGCATCACAGCCTGAAATCCAGCCACGAAAGCCGGCCACCACTCCACCACCACACTGGACAAGCGCACAACCTCACGCACCCTCATGACCCGGGCACCCTACACTTAAGCACTCCTCCACCTCACCCACCAGCACGCACGGCCCGGAGGCCCGTGCCCCTGGTAAGGCAATGGGGTGTGGGCTAAGGAGGCCAGGGCTCTCCCGCCCGGGGGACAGGAGGACCCTGGCCGGCCTCTGCGGGCTGTCCTTGCCCTGGTGG
>CM071341.1:26152700-26155200 GCA_036418095.1 Xiphophorus birchmanni | reverse complement strand
GCGGATACACCACCTGCTTCATGTAGGGTCTCTGGAAGTCCGAAAATTCAACTTTATCCCAGGAAGACGGGAGTGATACAGGCGTGATCAGGGCATTATTCTGGGCTTATTGATCCTGGTCTCGAACCTCCTGGTCCCCGGGAAAGTGCATTTCCGAACCCTTTGACCAATTAGGGTTTTCGATTTTTAATTCCTCCTGCGGGCGTCCCAGAAGCCAAACAACAACACCAGAGGGTTCTCCAGACCCTGGCCTTTCCGGCAATATATGGCTTTCCCCGGAGGAATGCATTTTTAAAAAGTTTTATGGAGGTCGAAAATCACCGGGGCCTCCGGAGCCCGAGGCCGACGACAGTGAGCGGCTGCGGATACACCACCTGCTTCATGTAGGGTCTCTGGAAGTCCGAAAATTCAACTTTATCCCAGGAAGACGGGAGTGATACAGGCGTGATCAGGGCATTATTCTGGGCTTATTGATCCTGGTCTCGAACCTCCTGGTCCCCGGGAAAGTGCATTTCCGAACCCTTTGACCAATTAGGGTTTTCGATTTTTAATTCCTCCTGCGGGCGTCCCAGAAGCCAAACAACCACACCAGAGGGTTCTCCAGACCCTGGCCTTTCCGGCAATATATGGCTTTCCCCGGAGGAATGCATTTTTAAAAAGTTTTATGGAGGTCGAAAATCACCGGGGCCTCCGGAGCCCGAGGCCGACGACAGTGAGCGGCTGCGGATACACCACCTGCTTCATGTAGGGTCTCTGGAAGTCCGAAAATTCAACTTTATCCCAGGAAGACGGGAGTGATACAGGCGTGATCAGGGCATTATTCTGGGCTTATTGATCCTGGTCTCGAACCTCCTGGTCCCCGGGAAAGTGCATTTCCGAACCCTTTGACCAATTAGGGTTTTCGATTTTTAATTCCTCCTGCGGGCGTCCCAGAAGCCAAACAACAACACCAGAGGGTTCTCCAGACCCTGGCCTTTCCGGCAATATATGGCTTTCCCCGGAGAAATGCATTTTTAAAAAGTTTTATGGAGGTCGAAAATCACCGGGGCCTCCGGAGCCCGAGGCCGACGACAGTGAGCGGCTGCGGATACACCACCTGCTTCATGTAGGGTCTCTGGAAGTCCGAAAATTCAACTTTATCCCAGGAAGACGGGAGTGATACAGGCGTGATCAGGGCATTATTCTGGGCTTATTGATCCTGGTCTCGAACCTCCTGGTCCCCGGGAAAGTGCATTTCCGAACCCTTTGACCAATTAGGGTTTTCGATTTTTAATTCCTCCTGCGGGCGTCCCAGAAGCCAAACAACCACACCAGAGGGTTCTCCAGACCCTGGCCTTTCCGGCAATATATGGCTTTCCCCGGAGAAATGCATTTTTAAAAAGTTTTATGGAGGTCGAAAATCACCGGGGCCTCCGGAGCCCGAGGCCGACGACAGTGAGCGGCTGCGGATACACCACCTGCTTCATGTAGGGTCTCTGGAAGTCCGAAAATTCAACTTTATCCCAGGAAGACGGGAGTGATACAGGCGTGATCAGGGCATTATTCTGGGCTTATTGATCCTGGTCTCGAACCTCCTGGTCCCCGGGAAAGTGCATTTCCGAACCCTTTGACCAATTAGGGTTTTCGATTTTTAATTCCTCCTGCGGGCGTCCCAGAAGCCAAACAACCACACCAGGCTACTCTCCAGACTCTGGCCCTTCCGGCAATATATGGCTTTCCCCGGAGGAATGCATTTTTAAAAAGTTTTATGGAGGTCGAAAATCACCGGGGCCTCCGGGGCCCGAGGCCGACGACAGTGAGCCGCTGCGGACACAGGAGCCTGCGCAGGTGCCCTGCCCTGGAAGTCCGAAAATTCAACTTTATCCCAGGAAGACGGGAGTGACACAGGCGTGGTCAGGGCATCATTCTGGGCTTATTGATCCTGGTTTCAGACGTCTATGAACTGGGGAAACCACCTTTGCGGACCCTGCACTAACCCTATTACAACCACACTTGGAACCTCTCCTGGAGGTCTGGAGGGCCCTGAGCTTATGCTATAGCCTGAAATGGAGCCACGAAAGCCGGCTGCGACAGCTGCCGTTGACTCCTGCACTCCTCCAGGCCTGGAGGGCCCTGAGCTCATACCTGAAGTAGCCTGAAACCGAGCCCTGGAAGCAGGCTCTGACACCTGCCGTTGACTCCTGCACTCCTCCAGGCCTGGAGGGCCCTGAGCTCATACCTGAAGTAGCCTGAAATGGAGCCACGAAAGCCGGCTACGACACCTGCCGTTGACCCCTGCACTCCTCCAGGCCTGGAGGGCCCTGAGCTCATACCTGAAGTAGCCTGAAATGGAGCCACGAAAGCCGGCTACGACACCTGCCGTTGACCCCTGCACTCCTCCAGGCCTGGAGGGCCCTGAGCTCATACCTGAAGTAGCCTGAAACCGAGCCCTGGAAGCAGGCTCTGACACCTGCTGTTGACCCCTGCACCCCAACCCTACGTACAACCACACTTGGAACAA
>CM071341.1:26117700-26120200 GCA_036418095.1 Xiphophorus birchmanni | reverse complement strand
TCCGTCGAAGCGCCGACACAGAGTGCCGGGGCCGACGGGGGCCCTCCATGGCAAGCCACGAGTGCTGTTCGGTCGGGTGTACGTGTGTGGTGGTGGTGGTGGTGGTGGTGTTTGTATGGAAAGGTCAAACCTGGAGCTCAGACCTCCAACGGGCACTTGGGACAACCGTGAAGCCGCCCACAGCGCACCGAATTCGGCCTCAGCCCGGTCCACCTTTGACTGTGCTTCCTCGCTTCCACGGAGCTCAGAACCGATCCAGAGAGGCGCCAGGCCCATCAGAAGGACCGAGGACACTCACCGGACCGGCCAGAGCCCACAACGTTACTGCCTCGGAGATCCAGAGAACCAGAGCGAAAATCTGGGAAAACGGCTTAAAATGCTGGAAAAAGCCGAAAAAGGGTCCAAAAGGGGCCTTATCTGGGCTTAGGAAGACCCCTAGAACCGCTCTGGATCAAAACACTTTGTCATTTTTCGCTCCAAGTCCTCTTTTCCAACTGCTCTCTATAATCCCGCCGGTGGGGTTTTTCTCTGTAAGGTCCCAAAATCCTATCTATCCGTCAAGCCATGGCGGGCAATGCTTTGGAGGTCCGCACTTAGAAATTTTTTCGGCTCTGTGCCTCTGGTAAGGCAGCTATAAGCCCCGAGTCCCAGGACAGTGAGCTGCTGCGGATACACCACCTGCTTCATGTAGGGTCTCTGGAAGTCCGAAAATTCAACTTTATCCCAGGAAGACGGGAGTGATACAGGCGTGATCAGGGCATTATTCTGGGCTTATTGATCCTGGTCTCGAACCTCCTGGTCCCCGGGAAAGTGCATTTCCGAACCCTTTGACCAATTAGGGTTTTCGATTTTTAATTCCTCCTGCGGGCGTCCCAGAAGCCAAACAACAACACCAGAGGGTTCTCCAGACCCTGGCCTTTCCGGCAATATATGGCTTTCCCCGGAGAAATGCATTTTTAAAAAGTTTTATGGAGGTCGAAAATCACCGGGGCCTCCGGAGCCCGAGGCCGACGACAGTGAGCGGCTGCGGATACACCACCTGCTTCATGTAGGGTCTCTGGAAGTCCGAAAATTCAACTTTATCCCAGGAAGACGGGAGTGATACAGGCGTGATCAGGGCATTATTCTGGGCTTATTGATCCTGGTCTCGAACCTCCTGGTCCCCGGGAAAGTGCATTTCCGAACCCTTTGACCAATTAGGGTTTTCGATTTTTAATTCCTCCTGCGGGCGTCCCAGAAGCCAAACAACCACACCAGAGGGTTCTCCAGACCCTGGCCTTTCCGGCAATATATGGCTTTCCCCGGAGGAATGCATTTTTAAAAAGTTTTATGGAGGTCGAAAATCACCGGGGCCTCCGGAGCCCGAGGCCGACGACAGTGAGCGGCTGCGGATACACCACCTGCTTCATGTAGGGTCTCTGGAAGTCCGAAAATTCAACTTTATCCCAGGAAGACGGGAGTGATACAGGCGTGATCAGGGCATTATTCTGGGCTTATTGATCCTGGTCTCGAACCTCCTGGTCCCCGGGAAAGTGCATTTCCGAACCCTTTGACCAATTAGGGTTTTCGATTTTTAATTCCTCCTGCGGGCGTCCCAGAAGCCAAACAACCACACCAGAGGGTTCTCCAGACCCTGGCCTTTCCGGCAATATATGGCTTTCCCCGGAGAAATGCATTTTTAAAAAGTTTTATGGAGGTCGAAAATCACCGGGGCCTCCGGAGCCCGAGGCCGACGACAGTGAGCGGCTGCGGATACACCACCTGCTTCATGTAGGGTCTCTGGAAGTCCGAAAATTCAACTTTATCCCAGGAAGACGGGAGTGATACAGGCGTGATCAGGGCATTATTCTGGGCTTATTGATCCTGGTCTCGAACCTCCTGGTCCCCGGGAAAGTGCATTTCCGAACCCTTTGACCAATTAGGGTTTTCGATTTTTAATTCCTCCTGCGGGCGTCCCAGAAGCCAAACAACCACACCAGAGGGTTCTCCAGACCCTGGCCTTTCCGGCAATATATGGCTTTCCCCGGAGAAATGCATTTTTAAAAAGTTTTATGGAGGTCGAAAATCACCGGGGCCTCCGGAGCCCGAGGCCGACGACAGTGAGCGGCTGCGGATACACCACCTGCTTCATGTAGGGTCTCTGGAAGTCCGAAAATTCAACTTTATCCCAGGAAGACGGGAGTGATACAGGCGTGATCAGGGCATTATTCTGGGCTTATTGATCCTGGTCTCGAACCTCCTGGTCCCCGGGAAAGTGCATTTCCGAACCCTTTGACCAATTAGGGTTTTCGATTTTTAATTCCTCCTGCGGGCGTCCCAGAAGCCAAACAACCACACCAGGCTACTCTCCAGACTCTGGCCCTTCCGGCAATATATGGCTTTCCCCGGAGGAATGCATTTTTAAAAAGTTTTATGGAGGTCGAAAATCACCGGGGCCTCCGGGGCCCGAGGCCGACGACAGTGAGCCGCTGCGGACACAGGAGCCTGCGCAGGTGCCCTG
>CM071341.1:26065200-26067700 GCA_036418095.1 Xiphophorus birchmanni | reverse complement strand
TGCTGTTGACTCCTGCACTCCTCCAGGCCTGGAGGGCCCTGAGCTCATACCTGAAGTAGCCTGAAACCGAGCCCTGGAAGCAGGCTCTGACACCTGCTGTTGACTCCTGCACTCCTCCAGGCCTGGAGGGCCCTGAGCTCATACCTGAAGTAGCCTGAAATGGAGCCACGAAAGCCGGCTACGACACCTGCCGTTGACCCCTGCACTCCTCCAGGCCTGGAGGGCCCTGAGCTCATACCTGAAGTAGCCTGAAACCGAGCCCTGGAAGCAGGCTCTGACACCTGCTGTTGACCCCTGCACCCCAACCCTACGTACAACCACACTTGGAACAACCCCTGGGGGTCTGGAGGGCCCTACCCTTGCATCACAGCCTGAAATCCAGCCACGAAAGCCGGCCACCACTCCACCACCACACTGGACAAGCGCACAACCTCACGCACCCTCATGACCCGGGCACCCTACACTTAAGCACTCCTCCACCTCACCCACCAGCACGCACGGCCCGGAGGCCCGTGCCCCTGGTAAGGCAATGGGGTGTGGGCTAAGGAGGCCAGGGCTCTCCCGCCCGGGGGACAGGAGGACCCTGGCCGGCCTCTGCGGGCTGTCCTTGCCCTGGTGGGTCTGGCCTCCACGCCTCTGAGTGGGGGCGGGGGCTGGAGGACCACGGAGCCCACCGGGCGCGCACGTACTCGGCAGCCGAGCGGAGGAACGAGCCTTCGCGGAGAACCGGGACTGCCAGGGCACCCTTCGAACCTCTGTACCCCGCACTTAAGCACCCCCACACGGACTAGACCCACCAGCACGCACGGCCCGGAGGCTCGTGCCCCTGGTAGGGCAAAGAGAAGCAGCTCCAAAGGGAGAGGGAGGCTCGGGTCTCCCCGTGACAGGGGAGCCCTGGCCGGCCGTTCCGCGCGGGCCGACCAGCCCCCCCCTCTCCGCACCGGGACTTGGTCTGTGATCCGAAACGCGTCTCGTGCCCCTGGGGAGATCGCGCGATCTCCCCAGCGTAGTCCGAACCTAGCCTGTTCGAGTCTATGGATAAGGGGATCCATAGCCAGGTTGAAGAGCAGAGGCGACATGGGGTCCCCCTGTTTCACACCCAGATTCATGTGAATAGGCTGTGTGCGGCCGTCCACACAGTTCACCCTGGTCACGCAATCCACATATGAGTTGCGAATCAACTCAATGACATGCGGGTCAACCCGGCGCTCACCCAAGGCACTCAGGATATGCTCATGGGCTATGGAATCAAAGGCCTTTGCAAAGTCCACAAAAACGACTGCTAGGGGGCTCCCGTCCTCCCGCGAGCGCCTGATGATCTCATCCAGCATCAACAGGTTCTCCGCGCAACCACTCGAGGAGGCCAGGAAACCCTTCTGCCGGGGACTCAGAGGACACGCACGCGCCATCCTCATGGTAAGAATCCTCGAAAACAGCCTCAGAACCACCGAACCGATGGTCACCGGGCGCCACCCGTTGACGTCCTGCAACTCACCGATGTCAGTGGACTTCGGTAGCAATGTCGTCCTGCATTCCTTGAAGGCCCGGGGTATGACTCCACGGATCAACCATGCCGTGTATAGCCGTGCCAGTTGCTCGCCCCTTGGATCCCATTTCAGCAAGGCCTTTTTGCTGATCCTGTCTGGGCCCGGAGCCGTGCCGTTTTCCATTTTGGTTAGGTTCTCCATCACCTCTACCGCCAGGATGGGTTTGTAGAACTCCCAGTTATCCGTGACTGCGTCCGTCCGGAACTCCCCAAGCCCGTGGAACTGCCCACCGCCTTCCCATCTCTCACGAAACGCTTCGTAGATCTGGTCCACCGGTATGGCGCATTCCTGGCTCTCGGCACCATCCAGGATGCGTGCCGCGAGCCTGGCCTGGTCCCTCGAGTACCAGAACTGGCACTCTCGGTACGCACGCCTGCGTTGGGCAAGCCGCCTTACCCAACCCCTTGCTTGGTTCTGCTCTCGGACGGGAGGAGGCGCCCTACTGGTCCGCTCCACTCCCCCACCCAGTTTCGAGATGAGATCGGATGCTGAGGATTCGATCAGCAAAGGATTCTGATCTACATCCCTAACCAAAGCAGCGATAGCCCTCACCTCCTCGCCACCCTCCCTGTCACCCCAACCAGCCAACGCTTCCCTGATCATGTCCGATGACATGATCTGAGGTGACGGTGCCGAAGACTGCACAGCCTGAGGTATCGGATCCGCCACAGGGTGACAGTCCTCCTCCTCAGCTTCGTGTAGGCTATCGCCTGCCATATCGATCTTCAGGTTTCTCCTCTTACTCCTCACCTGTTCGGCCGTCTTGCCATTTCCCAATTCATCAGCGATGAGCTGGTACGTGACAACCGAGTCTCCGTGCTCCCGAATGAGCCGGATGAGCGTCTGTACTTCTCCAACACTCCAGAGCTTTGTCGCTTTGATCTCTCCACCTGGCACCTTCCTCTTTGCCAGTCTCACCTCATTCCACGCCGCTGCGTGGGCGTGCCGCTTGT
>CM071341.1:25987700-26050200 GCA_036418095.1 Xiphophorus birchmanni | reverse complement strand
ACAAAACCCATGCATGAGGAGGGAGTTCTCCCCTCCATGCATTTCACCGTCAACTCCTGGATGGTGTTTCCAACCCCCCTGCATTTAAAGGGAGGGCCTCCTTCAACGCATTTCACCGTCAGTTCCTGGATGGTGTTTCCAACACCCATGCATTTAAAGGGAGGGCTCCCTCCAATGCATTTCACCGTCAACTCCTGGAGGATGTTTCCAGCCCCATGCATTAGAGGAGTGGGCTCCCTGCAATGCATTTTCCGCCAATTCCTGGAGGATGTTTCCAAAACCCATGCATGTGGGGGGAGTTCTCCCCTCCAAGCATTTCTCCTTCAATTCCTGTGGGATGTTTCCAAAACCCATGCATTTGGAGGGGGTTCTCCCCCACATGCATTTCACCGACAATTCCTGGATGGTGTTTCCAACACCCATGTATTTCAAGGGAGGGCTCCCTTCAATGCATTACACCGTCAATTCCTGGAGGATGTTTCCAAAGCCCATGCATTTGGAGGAAGTTCTCCCCTCCATGCATTTCTCAGTCAATTACTGGAGGATGTTTCTAAAACCCATGCATGTGGAGGGAGTTCTCCCCTCAATGCATTTCACCGTCAACTCCTGGAGGATGTTTCCAAAACCCTTGCATTAGAAGAGTGGGCTCCCTTCAATGCATTTCTCCGTCAATTCCTGTAAATTTTTAAAACCCATGCATGTGGAGGGAATCCTCCCCTCAATGCATTTCACCGACAATTCCTGGATGAAGTTTCAACACCCATGCATTTAAGAGGGAGGGGGGGGGGGGGGGGCTCCCTTCAATGCATTTCACCGTCAATTCCTGGATGGTGTTTCCAACACCCATGCATTTAAAGGGAGGGCTCCCTCCAATGCATTTCACCGTCAATTCCTGGAGGATGTTTCCAGCCCCATGCATTAGAAGAGTGGGCTCCCTTAATGCATTTTCCGTCAATTCCTGTAGGATGTTTCCAAAACCCATGCATGTGGAGGGAGTTCTCACCACCATGCATTTCACCGTCAACTCCTGTAGGATGTTTCCAAAACCCATGCATGTGGGGGGAGTTCTACCCTCCATGCATTTCACCGTCAACTCCTGGATGGTGTTTCAACACCCATGCATTTAAAAAGGGGGGGAGGGCTTCCTTCAATGCATCACATCGTCAACTCCTGGAGGATGATTCCAGCCACGTGCATTAGAAGGGTGGGCTCCCCTCAACGCACTTTCCGTCAATTCCTGTAGGACGTTTCCAAAACCCATGCATGTGGAGGGAGCCCTCCCCCCAATGCATTTCACCGTCAACTCCTGGATGGTGTTTCCAACGCCCATGCATTTGAAGGGAGGGCTCCCCTCAATGCATTACCCCGTCAATTCCTGGAGTATGTTTCCAAGACCCATGCATGTGGAGGGAGTTCTCCCCTCCATGCATTTCACCGTCAATTCCTGTAGGATGTTTCAAAAACCCATGCATGTGGAGGGGGTTCTCCCCTCAATGCATTTCACCGTCAACTCCTGGAGGGTGATTCCAGCCCCATGCATTAGAAGAGTGGGCCACCCTCAATGCATTTCACCGTCAACTCCTGGATGGTGTTTCAACACCCATGCATTTAGAGGGGGGGGGGCTCCCTTCAAAGCATCTCACCGTCAATTCCTGGATGGTGTTTCCAACACCCATGCCTTTAAAGGGTGGGCTCCCTTCAATGCATTACACCGTCAATTCCTGGAGGAAGTTTCCAAAGCTCATGCATTTGGAGGGAGCTCCCCCCCCAATGCATTTCACCGTCAACTCCAGGATGGTGTTTCCAACGCCCATGCATTTGGAGGGAGGGCCCCCTCCAATGCATTACCCCGTCAATTCCTGGAGTATGTTTCCAAAACCCATGCATGTGGAGGGAGTTCTCCCCTCCATGCATTTCCCCGTCAATTCCTGTAGGATGTTTCAAAAACCCATGCATGTGGAGGGGGTTCTCCCCTCAATGCATTTCACCGTCAACTCCTGGAGGGTGATTCCAGCCCCATGCATTGGAAGAGTGGGCTCCCTTCAATGCATTTCACCGTCAACTCCTGTAGGATGTTTCCAAAACCCATGCATGTGGGGGGAGTTCTCCCCTCCATGCATTTCACCGTCAACTCCTGGATGGTGTTTCAACACCCATGCATTTAAAGGGGGGGGCTCCCTTCAATGCATCTCGCCGTCAATTTCTGGAGGACGTTTCCAGAACCCATGCATGTGGAGGGAGTTCTCCCTCAGTGCATTTCACCGTCAACTCCTGGAGGATGTTTCCAAAACCCATGCATTTAAAGGGAGGGCCCCCATCAATGCATTTCACCGACAATTCCTGGAAGATGTTTCCCAAGCCCATGCATTTGGAGGGAGCCCTCCCCTCATTGCCTTTCACCGTCAATTCCTGTAGGATGATTCCAAAACCCATGCATGTGGAGGGAGCTCTCCCCTCCATGCCCTTCACCGTCAACTCCTGGATGGTGTTTCCAACACCCATGCATTTAAAGGGAGGGCTCCCTTCAATGCATTTCACCGTCAGTTCCCGGCTGGTGTTTCCAACACCCACGCATTTCAAAGGAGGGCTCCCTCCAATGCATTTCACCGTCAACTCCTGGAGGATGTTTCCAGCCCCATGCATTAGAAGGGTGGGCTCCTCTCAATGCATTTTCCTTCAATTCCCGTAGGATGTTTCCAGAGCCCATGCATGTGGAGGGTGGGCTCCCTTCAATGCATTTCACCGTCAATTCCTGGATGGTGTTCCAACACCCATGCATTTAAAGGGAGGGCACCCTTCAATGCATTACACCGTCAATTCCTGGAGGAAGTTTCCATAGCCCGCGCATTTGGGTGGGACTCTCCCCCCAGTGCATTTCACCGTCAATTCCTGTAGGATGTTTCCAAAACCCATGCATGTGGAGGGAGTTCTCCCCTCCATGCCTTTCTCCGTCAATTCCTGTAGGATGTTTCCAAAACCCATGCATGTGGAGGTGGTTCTCCCCTCAATGCATTTCACCGTCAATTCCTGGAGGATGTTTCCAGCCCCATGCATTAGAAGAGTGGGCTCCCTTAATGCATTTTCCGTCAATTCCTGTAGGATGTTTCCAAAACCCATGCATGTGGAGGGGGTTCTCCCCTCAATGTATTTCACCGCCAACTCCTTGATGGTGTTTCCAACACCCATGCATTTAAAGGGAGGGCTCCCTTCAATGCATTTCACCGTCAATTCCTGGATGGTGTTTCTAACACCCATGCATTTAAAGGGAGGGCTCCCTTCGATGCATTTCCGTCAATTCCTGGAGGATGTTTCCAGCCCCATGCATTAGAAGAGTGGGCTCCCTTCAATGCATTACACCGTCAACTCCAGGAGGATGTTTCCAAAACCCATGCATGTGGAGGGAGTTCTCCCCTCAATGCATTTCACCGCCAACTCCTGGAGGATGTTTCCAAAACCCATGCATGTGGGGGCATTCTCCCCTCGATGCACTTCACCGTCAACTCCTGGAGGATTTTTCCAAAACCCATGCATTAGAAGAGTGGGCTCCCTTCAATGCATTTCTCCGTCAATTCCTGTAGAATGTTTCCAAAACCCATGCATGTGGAGGGAGCTCTCCCCTCAATGCATTTCGCCGACAATTCCTGGATGATGTTTCAACACCCATGCATTGAAAAAGGGGGGGGGGCTCCCTTCAAAGCATCTCACCGTCAATTCCTGGATGGTGTTTCCAACACCCATGCCTTTAAAGGGTGGGCTCCCTTCAATGCATTACACCGTCAATTCCTGGAGGAAGTTTCCAGAACCCATGCATGTGGAGGGAGCTCCCCCCCCAATGCATTTCACCGTCAACTCCCGGAGGATGTTTCCAAGACCCATGCACCCAAAGGGAGGGCCCCCATCAATGCATTTCACCGACAATTCCTGGAAGATGTTTCCAAAGCCCATGCACTTGAAGGGAGCCCTCCCCTCATTGCTCCTCACCGTCAACTCCTGCAGGATGATTCCAAAACCCATGCATGCGGAGGGAGCCCTCCCCTCCATGCCCTTCACCGCCAACTCCTGGATGGCGCCCCCAACACCCATGCATCCAAAGGGAGGGCTCCCTTCAATGCATCTCTCCGTCAATTCCTGCAGAACGTCACGACCACCCATGCACTTGAAGGGAGGGCTCCCTCCAATGCAACACACCGCCAATTCCCGAGGGATGTCCACAAGCCCCATGCATTCGAAGAGTGGGCTCCCCTCGATGCGCCCCACCGTCAACTCCTGGAGGATGCCTCCAGCCCCATGCACCAGAAGAGTGGGCTCCCCTCTATGCAACCTCCGTCAATTCCTGCAGGACGCCTCCAAAACTCACGCACTAGAAGAGTGGGCTCCCCCCAATGCACTTCTCCGCCAACTCCTGCAGAATGTCTCCAAAACCCATGCATGCGGAGGGAGCCCTCCCCCCAATGCACTCCACCGTCAACTCCCGGAAGATGCCTCCAAAACCCATGTATGTGGGGGGAGCTCTCCCCTCCATGCCCCCCCCCGTCAACCCCCGTGGGATGTTTCCAAGACCCATTCACGTGGGGGGGGGGGGGGGGGGGGGGCTCTCCCCTCAATGCACCTCACCGTCAACTCTTGGAGGATGTTTCCAGCCCCATGCATTAGGAGAGTGGGCTCCCCTCAATGCATTTCTCTGTCAATTCCTGGAGAATGTTTCCAAAACCCAAGCATTTAGAAGGGAGGGCTCCCTCCAACGCATTTCTCCGTCAATTCCTGGAGGATGTTACTAAAACCCGTGCACTTGGAGGGAGCCCCCCTCCCAATGCATTTCACCGTCAATTCCTGGAGAATGTTTCCAAAACCCGAGCATTTAGAAGGGAGGGCTCCCTCCAACGCATTTCTCCGTCAATTCCTGGAGGATGTTTCTAAAACCCGTGCACTCGGAGGGGGGCCCCCCTCCCAGTGCATTTCACCGTCAATTCCTGGAAAATGCTTCCAAGACCCATGCATTTAACGGGAGAGGGCTCCCTCCAATGCACTTCTCCGTCGATTCCTGGAAAATGTTTCCAGGACCATGCATCTAAAGGGGAGGGCTCCCTCCAGTGCATTTCTCCGTCAATTCCTGGAGGATGTTTCTAAAACCCGTGCACTTGGAGGGAGCCCCCCTCCCAATGCATTACGCCGTCAATTCCTGGAGAATGTTTCCAAAACCCGAGCATTAAGGAGGGAGGGCTCCCTCCAACGCATTTCTCCGTCAATTCCTGGAGGATGTTTCTAAAACCCGTGCACTTGGAGGGAGCCCCCCTCCCAATGCATTACGCCGTCAATTCCTGGAGAATGTTTCCAAAACCCGAGCATTTAGAAGGGTGGGCTCCCTTCAATGCATTCCACCGTCAATTCCTGGATGGTGTTCCAACACCCATGCATTTAAAGGGGGGGGCACCCTTCAATGCCTTACACCGTCAATTCCTGGAGGAAGTTTCCATAGCCCGCGCATTTGGGGGGAGCTCCCCCCCAGTGCCTTTCACCGTCAATTCCTGTAGGATGTTTCCAAAACCCATGCATGTGGGGGGGGTTCTCCCCTCAATGCATTTCACCGTCGACTCCTGGAGGATGTTTCCAGCCCCATGCATTAGGAGAGTGGGCTCCCTCAATGCATTTTCCGTCAATTCCTGTAGGATGTTTCCAAAACCCATGCATGTGGAGGGAGTTCTCCCCACCATGCATTTCACCGTCAACTCCTGGAGGACGTTTCCAAAATCCATGCCTGTGGAGGGAGTTCTCCCCCCAATGTATTTCACCGTCAAACCCTGGAGGATGCTTCCAAGATTCATGCATTAGGAGAGTGGGCTCCCCTCAATGCATTTCTCCGTCAATTCCTGTGGCATGTTTCCAAAACCCATGCCTGTGGAGGGAGCCCTCCCCCCAACGCATTTCACTGACAATTCCTGGGGGGTGTTTCAACATCCATGCATTTAAAAGGGGGTAGGGCTTCCCTCAATGCATCGCATCGTCAACTCCTGGAGGATGTCTCCAGCCACGTGCACCAGAAGGGTGGGCTCCCCTCAACGCACTTTCCGTCAACTCCTGTAGGACGTTTCCAAAACCCATGCATGTGGAGGGAGCCCTCCCCCCAATGCATTCCACCGTCAACTCCTGGAGGATGTTTCCAAAACCCATGCATTAGAAGAGTGGGCTCCCTTCAATGCATTTCTCCGTCAATTCCTGTAGACTGTTTCCAAAACCCGTGCGTGTGGAGGGAGCCCTCCCCCAAATGCATTTCACCGTCAATTCCTGGATGGTGTTTCCGACCCCCATGCATTTAAAGGGGGGGCCCCCCTTCAATGCATTACACCGTCAATACCTGGGGGATGTTTCCAGAGCCCTTGCATTTGGAGGAGGTTCTCCCCTCAATGCATTTCACTGTCAACTCCTGGAGGATGTTTCCAAAACCCATGCATTAGAAGAGTGGGCTCCCCTCAATGCATTTCACCATCAATTCCTGGATGGTGTTCCAACACCCATGCATTTAAAGGGAGGGCACCCCTCAATGCATTACACCGTCAATTCCTGGAGGAAGTTTCCATAGCCCGCGCATTTGGGGGGGACTCTCCCCCCAGTGCATTTCACCGTCAATTCCTGTAGGATGTTTCCAAAACCCATGCATGTGGAGGGAGTTCTCCCCTCCATGCCTTTCTCCGTCAATTCCTGTAGGATGTTTCCAAAACCCATGCATGCGGAGGGAGTTCTCCCCTCCATGCATTTCACCGTCAACTCCTGGATGGTGTCTCCAACGCCCATGCACTTGAAGGGAGGGCTCCCCTCAATGCATTACCCCGTCAATTCCTGGAGCATGCCTCCAAGATCCATGCATGTGGAGGGAGGTCTCCCCTCCATGCATTCCACCGTCAATTCCTGTAGGATGTCTCAAAGACCCATGCATGCGGAGGGGGCTCTCCCCTCAATGCATTTCACCGTCAACTCCTGGATGGTGTCTCCAACGCCCATGCACTTGAAGGGAGGGCTCCCCTCAATGCATTACCCCGTCAATTCCTGGAGCATGCCTCCAAGACCCATGCATGTGGAGGGAGTTCTCCCCTCCATGCCTTCCACCGTCAATTCCTGTAGGATGTCTCAAAGACCCATGCATGCGGAGGGGGCTCTCCCCTCAGTGCATTTCACCGTCAACTCCTGGAGGGTGATTCCAGCCCCATGCATTAGAAGAGTGGGCCCCCCTCAATGCATTTCACCGTCAACTCCTGGATGGTGTTTCAACACCCATGCATTTAGAGGGGGGGGGGGGGCTCCCTTCAAAGCATCTTACCGTCAATTCCTGGATGGTGTTTCCAACACTCATGCCTTTAAAGGGTGGGCTCCCTTCAATGCATTACACCGTCAATTCCTGGAGGAAGTTTCCAAAGCCCATGCATTTGGAGGGAGCTCCCCCCCCAATGCATTTCACCGTCAACTCCAGGATGGTGTTTCCAACGCCCATGCATTTGAAGGGAGGGCTCCCTTCAATGCGTTACCCCGTCAATTCCTGGAGTATGCCTCCAAAACCCATGCATGTGGAGGGAGTTCTCCCCTCCATGCATTTCACCGCCAATTCCTGTAGGATGTTTCAAAAAACCCATGCATGTGGAGGGGGTTCTCCCCTCAATGCATTTCACCGTCAACTCCTGGAGGGTGATTCCAGCCCCATGCATTAGAAGAGTGGGCTCCCTTCAACGCATTTCACCGTCAACTCCTGTAGGATGTTTCCAAAACCCATGCATGTGGGGGGAGTTCTCCCCTCCATGCATTTCACCGTCAACTCCTGTTGGATGTTTCCAAAACCCATGCATGTGGGGGGAGTTCTCCCCTCCATGCATTTCACCGTCAACTCCTGGATGGTGTTTCAACACCCATGCATTTAAAGGGGGGGGGCTCCCTTCAATGCATCTCACCGTCAATTTCTGGAGGAAGTTTCCAAAGTCCTTGCATTTGGAGGGAGCCCTCCCCCCAATGCATTTCACCGTCAATTCCTGTAGGATGTTTCCAAAACCCATGCATGTGGAGGGAGTTCTCCCCTCCATGCATTTCACCGTCAACTCCTGGATGGTGTTTCCACCACCCCTGCATTTGAAGGGAGGGCTTCCTTCAATGCATTACACCATCAATTCCTGTAGGATGTTTCCAAAACCCATGCATGTGGAGGGAGTTCTCCCCTCCATGCATTTCACCGTCAACTCCTAGATGGTGTTTCCAACACCCCTGCATTTGAAGGGAGGGCTTCCTTCAATGCATTACACCATCAATTCCTGTAGGATGTTTCCAAAACCCATGCATGTGGGGGGAGTTTTCCCCTCAATGCATTTCACCATCAACTCCTGGAGGATGTTTCCAAAACCCATGCATGTGGAGGGAGTTCTCCCCTCCATGCATTTCACCGTCAACTCCTGGATGGTGTTTCCAACACCCATGCATTTAAAGGGAGGGCTCCCTTCAATGCATTTCGCCGTCAATTCCTGGATGGTGTTTCCAACACCCATGCATTTAAAGGGAGGGCTCCCTTCAATGCATTTCGCCGTCAATTCCTGGATGGTGTTTCCAACATCCATGCATTTAAAGGGAGGGCCCCCTTCAATGCATTTCACCGTCAATTCCTGGATGGTGTTTCCGACACCCATGCATTTAAAGGGAGGGCTCCCTTCAATGCATTACGCCGTCAATTCCTGGATGGTGTTTCCAACACCCATGCATTTAAAGGGAGGGCCCCCTTCAATGCATTTCACCGTCAATTCCTGGATGGTGTTTCCGACACCCATGCATTTAAAGGGAGGGCTCCCTTCAATGCATTTCGCCGTCAATTCCTGGATGGTGTTTCCAACACCCATGCATTTAAAGGGAGGGCTCCCTTCAATGCATTTCGCCGTCAATTCCTGGATGGTGTTTCCAACACCCATGCATTTAAAGGGAGGGCCCCCTTCAATGCATTTCACCGTCAATTCCTGGATGGTGTTTCCGACACCCATGCATTTAAAGGGAGGGCTCCCTTCAATGCATTCCACCGTCAATTCCTGGAGGATGTTTCCGAAACCCATGCATGTGGAGGGAGTTCTCTCCTCAGTGCATTTCACCGTCAACTCCTGGAGGATGCTTCCAAAACCCATGCATTAGAAGAGTGGGCTCCCTCCAATGCATTTCTCCGTCAATTCCTGTAGACTGTTTCCAAAACCCGTGCATGTGGAGGGAGCCCTCCCCCAAATGCATTTCACCGTCAATTCCTGGATGGTGTTTCCAACGCCCATGCATTTAAAGGGGGGGGCCCCCCCAATGCATTACACCGTCAATTCCTGGAGGATGTTTCCAAAGCCCATGCATTTGGAGGAAGTTCTCCCCTCAATGCATTTCACCGTCAACTCCTGGAGGATGTTTCCAAAACCCATGCATTAGAAGAGTGGGCTCCCCTCAATGCACCTCTCTGTCAATTCCTGTAGAATGTTTCCAACACCCATGCATTTGAAGGGAGGGCTCCCCCCAATGTGCTACACCGTCAACTCCTGGAGGAAGTTTCCAAAGCCCATGAATTGGAGGGAGCCCTCCCCCCAATGCATTTCACCGTCAGTTCCTGTAGGATGTTTCCAAAACCCATGCATGTGGAGGGGGCCCTCCCCTCCATGCGTTTCTCCGTCAATTCCTGTAAGATGTTTCAAAAACCCATGCATGTGGAGGGGGTCCACCCCCCAATGCATTTCACCGCTAACTCCTGGAGGATGTTTCCAGCCCCATGCACTAGAAGAGTGGGCCCCCTCCAATGCATTTCACCGTCGACTCCTGTAGGATGTTTCCAAAACCCATGCATGTGGAGGGAGCCCTCCCCCCAATGCATTTCACCAACAGTTCCTGGATGGTGTATCCAACACCCCTGCATTTAAAGGGAGGGCCCCCCACAATGCGTTACACCGTCAATTCCCGGAGGATGTTTCCAAAGCCCACGCATTTGGAGGGAGCCCTCCCCCCAATGCATTTCACCACCAATTCCTGGATGGTGTTTCCAACACCCCTGCATCCAAAGGGAGGGCCCCCACAATGCCTTACACCGTCAATTCCTGGAGGATGCTTCCGATCCCCATGCACCAGAAGAGCAAGCTCTCTCCGATGCATTCCCCCGTCAATTCCCGGAGGGTGTTTCTAAGACCCATGAATGTGGTAAAAATTTGATTTAAAGACAGAACTGACACTTTCGTCTTGTTTTAAAAGCTACCACGGGCGAGGTCAGGATGCCCGGCAGAGGTCCGCCAAACCGAAACAGGGATCCAAGAATCCGCCACAAATCCGCAGCCCGAGGCCCCGACCGGACAACAGGACCCGAGCCACACTGCCACCCAGGCGACAGGTGTTCATGATTTATGAGTTTGTCAGTCATTATTTACATTGTTGTCATTTGTACTGTCATTCATTGTCTCCACTCTGTCTGTGTTCAGGTCTCCCAGGGCAGAGGCCACAAAACAGCCCTGGCGCCCCCCGGTAGGCCGCCCCCGACACGAGGCACGCCAGAGGGCACAGGGAAAGGGACCCCGCGCCGCCCTCACCCCCCCAACCCCGATCACGAGACGCAGGTAGGTAGATAGATCTGTGAGGGGACACAGGTCACCGTGGTACTAGAGGGATCAGAGACTATGCCTATTGCGTGTTCAATTTTATTTTTAACTTTGTGTGAAGGAGTAGGGTGCCGGTCCCTATGTGCGGGGTTTGGTTATATTATGATCCGTCTTGGTTGGAATTTTGTTTTCGACATCAGACAGGAATTGGGGGGAGTTTTTTAAAGTGTTCTATAAGTGGCTTTTGATGAGTCCTATAGTGTTATGGTTGCTCGTTTTACATGCTGATGTTCCCGAGGGCCAGAGTGAGCATAATTCAAGGTGGGGAGAGACCAGGGGTGGCCGACACGGGATTGACAGCGCTGGCGAACCAGCAGGCAAGGGGAGACACATCTAGTTGCCTGAGCTTGACTGTCGTGACCTGTCAGATTGGTATGTTTCTGAGGGGGAAAGGGTACAGCAGGGCCATTGGGCAGAGAGGTAGTACAGATTGTGGGTTGTGTGGCAGTAACAGGGGCATATTGCTTCCGAGCAAACGGCACAAGTCATTCTGAGGATCCCTGACTTGGTTGGGGCCCCGTCCTTCCAATAGGGATTCGTTCCTTGTTACTGGTTTCAAATTGGACTTATTACACTTACTACCTCGGGATCATCCTCACAGCGGTTTGCGTATCGTATGGTGAGTGAGTTGTGACTCCTTGGGTTGGCCTCGTTCGGGTTTTTGATTTAGGGCTCGATTTTATTCGACAGGGTCGATTCGGGGCCAGATTTAGGTCATTGGGGTTGGTTTGGAGCCATATTTATTTTATTAGGGCTAGTTAGGGGCCAGTTTGAGTCATTAGGATTGGTTCTGGGGCCGGATTTGTGAGGTTTGATTGATTAGGAAGGGTTTAGAGCCAGTTTGGATTTTGTCGTTCCTGTCCAATTTTGAATTGTTGGTCTCTTACGGTGGCTGACAGGTCTGTGGGGTGACACAAGTCACAATTCTGTCTCAAGTTTTATGGCATTAGGAGGATCGGGAACTGTCGCCTTTTACATACTGGATTATGTTTTGATTTTGCGCGAGGGTGCTGGGTGCAGGCTTCGAGTGCGGGGGGGAGTTACCCTTCGACCAGCCTGGGCAGGAGTTTTGTTTTGATTTCTTGTTTCAGCTCTAAATTGAGCTTATTACGTCCATTGCCTCAGGATTATCGTCATGGAGGTTTGAGTATCATGTGGTGAACGAGTCCATGACACCGTAAGCTTGACTCATTGGGAGTTGCTTTGGAACCAGATTTGACTCAATAGGATTTGGTTTGTAACCAAAATTACTTGTTCGGATTTAGTGTAGTGCCAGACTTGACTCATAGGGATTTGATGTAGAGCTAGGTTTAACTTTTTAGGATTTGATTGGGAGCCAGGTTTGATTTGTTGCGATTTGATTTAGACCAGGGTTTGACGCGTTAAGATTTGATTTGGATCCAGACTTAACTTGTTAGGATTTGACGTAGAGTCAGCTTTGGCTTATTGCAATTGATTTAGGGCCAAATTCGACCGATTAGGGTTTGATTAGGAGCTGGATTTGCCTCGTTGGGGTGTGTTTTAGTAGAGGTGTGACCGAGTCACCGTGTTGCGGGCCTCAAGTAGGTTTCAAGTAGGGACAGGCAAAGGTCGAGTCGGGTCTCAAGTCCGGAACCTTTAATTTCAAGTCGTTTCGAGTAGTTTTGTTTTATTTTATTTTATTTGCAATTATACATAAAATTCAAATAATAGACCATTTGTTAGCTTTGAAATATGTATTTATCTCAAATGATGGAACATTTGCAGCTGAACACAAAGTATAAGAGCATTTGCATTGGACCACTATATTGCCCAGGTCTGTTGAACTAGATATTCAATACAAAGTTGTTAACATTTCCATGACACAATACAGAGAACCATAACAGCAGATTTTCCTCTTTTCTCTGGCCTGCCAAAGCCATATATTGCCAATATGGTTCCCCAGCGTGGATGTCTTCAGATACACCAGTCATCCTTGGATGATACTAGCCCCGGCCCGTCATCATGGTGGGACAGAGAGACTCTGTTCCCTGTGTTCAGGTCCAGAATCTGCTTAGTGTTCTGGGGCCACCCTCACTATCCACCGGCTTGCTGAGCTAGCACGGTGTACATTGTTTGTGGGGGCCTTTGAGGGACCGGATTTGTGGAGAATAATCACAAATTTGACCTGGAGTACACATGTTAACACGAGGTTGGCTAGAGTTAACTATTTTACAGTCAAGGAAGAGCACCACCTATCAATCTTTGTGGACCTTAGATGCCAAATAAAGTTGGATGTCGTGGCATCTCCATTCGATATTCTCTTTCTGTATGTTTTACGAGTTGCAGTTCGTTTTTTTTTTTTTTTTTTTTTTTGTTTTTTTTTGTTAGACAGCTTCCAGTCCCAGGCCAGTGGCATGCAAGTCAAAGTCACGTCCGAGTCTTTGAGCATTTTCCTAGTCAGGTCCCAGGTCGCGATTTTAACGACTCGAGTCTGATTCGAGTCCAAGTCATGTGACTCGGGTCTCCCATTCGGTGGTTTAGAGCCAGATTTGACTTCTTGTGATTGATTCAGGGCTGGATGTGACGCGTAGAGATAGTTTGGGGCCAGGCTTAACTTATTAAGTTTTGACGTAGAGCCAGTTTTGACTTATTGGGATTTGATTTAGAGTCAGATTTAACTTTCTAGGATTTGATTTAGTCAGATTCGGCACTTTTGGGGTTTGATTTGGAGCCGGATTTGACTTATTACCCTTTGGTTTAGGGCCAGATTTGACTAATTAGTGTTTAATTTGGAGCAATATTTGACTCATTAGGGTGTGGTTTAGAGCTAGATTTGACTTGTTATGATCAGGTTTAGGGCCAGGTTTGACTCATTAGGGTTGCTTTGGATCCAGCTTAATTTATTAGGATTCGGTGTAGTGCCAGATTTGATCTGTTAGGATTTGATTTAGAGTCAGATTTAACTTATTGGGGCCTGCCATGCAAAGCAATGGCAGGAACCTATTGCTATTCTCCCAAGAAAAGTTTCTTTATTATTATTATTATTATAATTCTTTATTTTTCATCCGTAACCGTTAATGCGGCTCATACCGCTGCGTGCACACCTACAAAAGAGGTATCAAAACCTGCAGAAAATTCACGCCATTCCAGCTATTACTTTTGGTGGGATTCGGGATGAACATGGCGACATAATTCGCAAAAAACTACGAAAAAAACCCCATTATAAGTCAATGGGGAAAATCCTACAAACACCCTAATACCCTACTGGCTAAAACAGAGAATTGTCTCCCCCAGCTGGCTCAAATGAAGTATTGTAAGTCTGAAAAGCGAAAAGAGCAAGTATGAAAAAAAAAAAGATTGTACCTTGGATATACTGGATTAAACAAAACTTTAAATTTGATTGGTAAACATCCAACAGGTAGATGTGAGTGTGGTATGGATATGGAAACAGTAGAACATGTAATAATTAATTGTGGAAAATATAAAGCAAGTAGAGAGAAGCTAAAACAATAAATTAGGAAATATGATATAGAGACATTTAAACTTAATAAGATATTAATTAAACACAAAATAAATAAAGCGGTTATTACATTTTTGAAGGTAACAGGATTATATGTAAGAATTTAGATTGGGGGAGATGCTGTCGTACACACTCCAGCACAGTAGATGGCGATAATACATATTAACGTTAGAAGTCACCCGCCGCTAAAATCACAAAGAAGCAGAAGAAGCTTTCTGCTTCCGACTCTGCTTGGTTAAGGTAAGAAGTGTTTGTGTTCTGTCCATAAAATATACTATTTAATTTAATTACTATATTATTAGAACTGCTTACAGTTGTTAAATGTAATGTGTTCTTTAAGAAATGTGATTGATTTTAAAAGTTTGACTGCTGTGGGATATTTTGTTGTGGCTCTGATAGCGTAGCTGCTAGCTTGATGGAATATTTTTTCTACGACACAAACCGGAATCACAATTTGTTCACATGTTAGCAATTTGCTAACTGGCTTTCGTGAAAGCCAGTTATTGATTACATTGAAGCGTTCTTTAGCATCGATGCTAATTTGTAGCATGACAACGCCGGGCCCAAACCGACGGGCAAGCTTTGGCAGGCCCCGGCTAAATTTCTTCAGAAATTTTCTAGTTAGGTTTTAACGTAGAGCCAGATTTGACTTATTAGGATTTGATTTAGAGTCAGACTTAACTTTCTAGGATTTGATTTAGTCAGATTCGGCACTTTTGGGATTTGGTTTAGAGCCGGATTTGATTTATTACCCTTTGGTTTAGGGCCAGATTTGATTGATTAGGGTTTAATTTGGAGCAATATTTGACTCATTAGGGTGTGGTTTAGAGCTAGATTTGACTTATTATGATAAGGTTTAGGGCCAGGTTTGACTCATTAGGATTGCTTTGGATCCAGCTTTAATTTATTAGGATTCGATGTAGTGCCAGATTTGATCTATTAGGATTTGATTTAGAGTCAGATTTAACTTATTAGGTTTTAACATAGAGCCAGATTTGACTTATTAGGATTTGATTTAGAGTCAGATTTGGCACTTTAGGGTTTGGTTTAGAGCCGGGTTTGACTTGTTATAGTTTAATTCTGGGCCGGGTTTGATTCCTTAGGAGCGATTTGGATTTGGGTTTTATCTCATTAGGATGTGATGTAGAGCTAGATTTGCTTTATTAGGTTTTGATTTGGAGTCAGATTTAGCTTTTGGGATTTGATTTAGTCAGATTTGGCACTTTGGTCAGGTTTGGCACTTTATGATTTGACTTAGAGCCGGATTTGACTTATTGTCATTTGGTTTAGGGCCAGATTTTGATTAATTAGGATTTAATTTGGAGCAGTGTTTGACACCTTAGGGTGTGGTTTAGAGCTAGATTTGGCTTCTTATGATCAGGTTTAGGGCCAGGTTTGACACATTAGGGTTGATTTGGATCCAGTTTTAATTTATTGGGATTTGATGTGGAGCCAGATTTGACCTATTAGGGTTTGATTTAGGGTCAGATTTAACTTTTTAGGATTTGATTTATTCAGGTTTGGCACTTTTAGGATTTGGTTTAGAGCCGGATTTAACTTGTTATATTTGGTCTAGGGCCAGATTTAGTTAATTGGGGTTTGATTTGGAGCTATGTTTGACTCATTAGGGTATGGTTTAGAGTTAGAGTTGACTTCTTATGATTGGACTTCGGGCCAGGTCTGACTCTTTGGGATTGATTTGGATCCAGGTTCAATTTGTTAGGATTTGATGTGGGGTTAGATTTGGCTTATTGGGATTGTTTTAGAGCCAGGTTTGACTTGTTACGGTTTGAGTCGGAGCCGGATCTGGCACGCTAGGTTTTGATTTTGGGCCAGGTTTAGCTTGTTAAGATTTGGTGTAGAGCCAGGCTGACTTATTAGGATTTGATTTAGAGTCAGGTTTAACTTGTTAGGGTTTGATTTAGTCGGGTTCGGCACTTTGGGATTTGATGTAGGGTCGGGTTTGGCTTATAAAAATTTGATTTGGGGCCCGATTTGACGTCTTAGGATGTGATTTAGGGCCAGGTGTGACTCTTTAGTGTTTGGTTTAGGGCCAAGTATGGCTTGTTAAGATGTGATTTAGAGCTCAGTTTTACTCGCTGGGATTTGATTTTGAGTTATATTAGATTCGCTGGGGTTTGATTTAAGACCAGATTTAACTTATTGGGATTTGGTTTAGAGTCGGGTTAGCTTCGTTTACTTCGGTCTAATTGTGTTACTTCTGTGTGGGAAGTTTTATCTTCTTTCCCTTTAATTTATTTAACAAGGCATGTCTTTGCTCCTCCGACCTGGAGCTACCTCTGATCCTGTCCCTTGTGTCCAAAGCCCCTGCCGTGCTTAAGGCCTTTCACAGACGGGTGTGAAGAGCTACAACTTCAGTATCGATTCCCACAGACAAAAGGTAGTTCAAGCGATCTTGGCGAACCATCTGCTGTAACTACGGGTAACATAGAGGCCAAAGAGCCAGAATACCTTATTAGTTTCAGGATCACAATTAGGCCATATGAGTCAAGACATGTTAAGTTTTAAAACTAGCTTATTCTAAATTTATTTTCTCAATCTTGTGAAGGCATGAATGAGTCCTTCAAGTTTTAAGAATAGGAGTGGGATTGGCTTTGCTTAAAGCCAAGGGTGGCAGAAATTTGATTTAGCGACAGAGCTGACATGTTTATGTGGTTTAAAAGTTGCCACAGGTGAAGCTGGGATGCCTAGCAGAGGTCTGGCAAGCCAAGCAAAAGAGCCAAGAATCTGACATGAATTAGCAGTCTGCGGCTTTGACCAAATAATAGAACTTGAGTTGTATTGTCATTCAGGTGAAAGGTTCTGTCGGATTTATAGACTTGCCAGTCATTGTTTACCATTATTGTTAGTTTTATTGTCATTAATTATTTCCACTCTGTCTGCGTTCAGGTCTGCCCAGATACTAGACGCAAGAAGGCCAAAGTGTTTTCTGATTGGTTGCTTCCGTCATGTGGTAAGTTCAAGGACATATGGAAAAAGGATTTCATGTCGTCTTCGTTCCTTTGATCATGAAACGTAACGGATTGCAATTCACAGGCTACCAGTAATATTATGGGACATGTTCCGATTTTGTTTAGGAGTAAATGAAAAAACAAAGTCCGTATAATACTATTTTATAAGTTAAAGGTCTCTAATGTCCGATGGACTTGAACTCCACCCTTCTCCTACGGCTTTGGCCACTCTTAGTGGAGGAGGGGTTTGCGCATGCGCTGGCCCTAGAGGGCTGAGAGGAAGATGGCGGCTTGTAAACATTGTCGCTAACCGGTGGAGCTAATGCTGCCTAATACAGATCCCATAGCTGCCACCCTGTTCCGGTTTAGCCCAAAAGCACCGGAGGTACGGATTGTACATAGCGGAGTCATCCCTAGGTTGTTTACCTGGGCCTACTCTTATAATCGGCCTGAGGTGCGAGTTTGTGGCGGTGAGTGAGCAGACCGGAGCCCGTGCTCCCCGCTGCAGGCAGGCAGGCACAGATCTACACCGCTCCAGCCCCCCGCAGGAAGCACTCAAAGGTAATAAACAGAGTAGCGCGGGAACACCAGGGGACACGGTCGTGTTTTCTAGAGCTATCACTTTGAACCTGAGCGGTTAGCTGAATCAGATCTCCGATGTCGAAGCTGCGCTGTTTCCCAGCCATGATGCCTGTTGTGCTCCGTTAGGCTTCGGGAGCTAAGCGCGAACCGCAGCCTCGGCCCGGTGCTGTCCGAACTTTCCCAAGGCTTAGTCATGCAATCTGGGAGCTGATGGAGCACTCTTCACTCAGTCAGGTCCACATTGGGCTGACAGACCTCGCTGGTTGACAAGGCCCCAGTGGGAACCGCCGGAACAGTGGAGGTCAAAGTCCCACAGGACCTGCGATAGTTACCAGTAAGAGTGCAGAGACTGCAGCTACAGCCACACAAATATGATAGCGTTCACTTTTATCACATGTGACAGGTTTACAGTAATCGTTTTAATAGTCGGCCTGACCGGCCACCGACCCATAATTTCCAGATACTTCAGATCGATCCCGGAGTCAGGGACTCCCCGTCGAAGGCACCCCAAGTCGTTGACATTTAAGTATGTCTACAACCATCTGATTCTATTGTAAACGCTATGTTTACATTGTATTTGAGCTATTGTATTTTGGGGGGGGGGGCAGGTTTTTTTTTTTTTTTTTTTTTTTTTTTCTGTTTATAGAGATCAAACTTGAGAGCGTAATTTGGTGTGGTCGGGTGTTGCATGGTGTGGTTGTTGTGATGATGCCTTTGTATGTTTGGGAAACAGGTTCTGATTTCAAGATTTGAGCACAAAGGCAATGTTTTGTACTGTTGTTGCCGCAGTAAATTTTGGTTAGTGTTTAATGTTGTTTGGTGTTCTATAACATGCTGAAGTATAACGGAGCCTGCAGCACTATGTAAGTAGTTACGGCTTGAATTTTGTCGTTTATTGTTTACATCTGTTTTGCTAGGTCTTACTGCCATCCAGTTGGGCCGTGACGAAGCATCAAGAATGGCCCAGGCGCAAGACAAGAAGCGGTAAGAAGTCTAAGTCGGCATCTCGAAACAGTCCAAAGAAAAGAGCCAGGCCACATGCCACACGGGCACCAGAGCCAGGGCCAATCAGGCCCCACGAGGCTCCAAGCCGAGCGGTCAAGGCTGGGCAGAGACAGCCATAGATCAGATAGTGCAATCCGTGTCCAGAGCTAAAGTTGACAATCCACAAGATCAGCATTGATGATTGACAATGATCGGTTCTCGAGAGAGGCTAAGGGGTTGACAGTTTAATCAGAGCGTCATTATCCAGGTCTAACGTGGTGATTCTGAGTCAATTAACTTGCTCTATTTTCAAACCTTAACTCGTTATATATGGTTCTGTTTAAAGCAGCTAAGGTAGGCCTTAGGGTGTGATTTAAGGTGATTCAGCTGAGGGAGATCGGATCTGGGAAGGCAGGCCGTCCACTGGACAGGGGCAGCAGTAGAAGAAAGCTTGTTCTCTTTCCTACCAGGTCGAGCACAAGGAACCGTCGGCAGTGGTGGACCGCCAGAACATAAAGTTCCGGACATGGACCCGCAATTTGAAAGGTCTTGAGGATAAGAGGTATTCAGATCACTGAAGGCTTAGAGGTTTGATAAAGAATCTTAGATCTGTATGGTAAAAGGATGGGCAGCCAGCGTAAGGATGCCAAGTTTGGCATCAAGCGATCATGCTTCCTGGTTCCTGTGGGGGGCCATGCAGATGCGCCATGGGTCATTTGAGGTGGCTAAATCTAAGATTTACCTGTCCCTCTGTATAAGGAGTTGCAGTAACCCAGAGGAGTTGTTTGTTAAGGGGGAAGTTATCTAAATTAGTTAACTTTGGGAAAAGTTTGGCTCTCCCTCTTCCTCAGGTCCTCTCGGCAGGCCTTGTGTGGCCACAAGGAGAGCAACAGTGTGTGTTGACGTCGTCAAATTGCAGAGTTCAGCCAAAGGCAAGCCAATGTATTAAACTTACACCAGGAACTGTAAAATAACGAAGACATACATTGTTTCCCTGACATTAAATGGAAAGACAGAGAGGAAGAA
Source organism: Xiphophorus birchmanni (assembly GCA_036418095.1). Classification (NCBI taxonomy): domain Eukaryota; kingdom Metazoa; phylum Chordata; class Actinopteri; order Cyprinodontiformes; family Poeciliidae; genus Xiphophorus; species Xiphophorus birchmanni. Next base: position 26,030,524 of record CM071341.1, on the reverse strand, counting down.
AGCAAAGGCGTCCAAAGACGTCTTTGAAGAGTTGTAGGAGCAATCTAATGGGTTACTTTTGTGTAGGAAGTTTTATCTTTTCTTAAATTTATTCAAACAATGTGTGTCTTGTTCCTCCCACCGGGATGTCTAGCAGAGGCCTGACAAGCCGAGCCAAAGAACCAGGAATCTGATATGAATTTGTAGTCTGAGGTTTTGACCAAATAGTAGAACTTGAGTTATATTGTCATTTAGGTGAAAAGTTCTTTTGTGTTTATAAACTTGTCAGTCATTGTTTACCATTATTGATGGTTTTATTATCGTTCATTGTTTCACTCTGCCTACATTCAGGTCTGCCCAGATACGAGTCGCAACATGGCCGAAGGGTTTCTGATTGGTTGCTTCAGCCATGTGGTGCGTTTGGGGACATAGGGGAAAAGGACTACGTGCTGTCTTCGTTCATTTTGATTATGAAACGTGACGAATTGTAATTCACAGGCTACCAGTAACATTTTGGGACATATTTCTAATTTTGTTTCGGAGTGAGTGAAAAACAAAGTCCGTATAATACTTTTTTTTTTTTTTTTTTTTTTTTAAGTTTGAGGTCTCTAATGTCCCATGGATTTGAACTCAGCACTTCTCCTACGGCCTTAGCCACTCTGAGTGGAGGAGGGGCTTATGCAGGCGCTGGCCATTGAGGGCTGAGAGGAAGACGGCGGCTTGTAAACATTGTCGCTAACAGGTGAAGCTAATGCTGCCCTAATACGAAGCCCATAGTCACCACCCTGTTCCGGATCGGCCCAAAAGCACCGGAGGTACGGATTGTAAAAAAACGGAGTCCTCCCTAGGTTGTTTGCATGGGTCTACTCTTATAATCGGCCTGAGGTGCGAGTTTATGGCGATGAGCGAGCAGACCGGGGCCTGCGCACGCCGCTGCGGCAGGCAAGCACAGATCCACCACCGCTCCAGCCCCCCCGCAGGACGCACTCAAAGGTAATAAACAGAATAGCGCGGGAACACCAGGGGACACGGTCGTGTATTCTAAGCTACCACTTTGAGCCTGAGCGGTCGGCTAAATCAGCTCTCCGATATTAAAGCTGCGCTGTTGTCTAGCCATGATGCATGTTGTGTTCCGTTGTGCTTCGGGAGCTAAGCGCGAACCGCAGCCTCGTCCCGGTGCAGTCCGAACTTTCCCTAGGCTTAGTCCTGCAATCTGGGAGTCGGTGGAGCCCCTGTCACTCAGTCAGGGCCACATTGGGTTGACAGACCTCGCCGGTTGAAGAGGCCCCAGTGGGGACCACTGGACAGCGGAGGCAAAAAAAAAAAAAAAACCCCACAAGACCTACGATAGTTACCAGTGAGTGTGTGAGGCTGCAGCTGTAGCCACACAATTATGATAGCGTTCACTTTTATCACATGTAACCGGTTTACAATAACCGTTTTAATAGTCGGCCTGACCAGCCACCAACCCACAATTCCCAAATGCTTCAGACCAATCCGGGAGTCAGAAGCTCGTCACCACAGGCGCCCCAGGTGATTGACATTTGAGTACGTCTACAACTAACTGATTCTATTATGAACGCTATGTTTGCCTTGTGTTTGAAGCTATTATGTTTGAGGGAGGCAGGTTATTTCCCTGTTTATCGGGGTCAAACTTGAGAGTGTAATTTGGTGTGATAGGACGTTGCATGGTGTGATTGTTGTGATGATGTCTTTGCGTGTTTGAGAAACAGTTTCTGATTTCACGACTTGAGCACAAAGGCAATGCTTTGTACTGTTGTTGCCGCAGTAAATTATGTTTAGTGTTTAATGTTGTTAGGTGTTCTATAACATGCTAAGGTGTAACGGAGCCTGCAGCGCTATGGAGGGAGTTACGGCGTGAATTTTGTCATTTATTGTTTACATCTGTTTTACTAGGTCCTGCTGCCATCAAGATGGGCAGTGGCGAAGCATCAAGGGTGGCCCAGGCACAAGACAAGGCGAGCGGTAAGAAGTCCAAGTCGGCATCTCGAGACATTTCAAAGAAAAGAGTCAGGCCACATGTCACATGGGCACCAGAGCCAGAGCCAAGCAGGCCTCACGAGGCTCCGAGCTGAGCCGTCAAGACTGGGCAGAGACAGCCACAGATTCAGATAGTGCAATCCGTGTCCAGAGCCAAAGTTGACAATCTACAAGATCAGCATTAATGATTGACAATGATCGGCTCTCAAGAGATGCCAAGGGGTTGACAGTTTAATCAGAGCGTCCTTGTCCTGGTCTAACGTGGTGATTTAAGTCAATTAACTTGCTCTATTTTCAAACCTTAACTCGTTATATATGGTTCTGTTTAAGCAGTTAAGGTAGGCCTTAGGACGTGATTTGAGATGATCCAAGCTGTGGGAGATCAGATCTGGGAAGGCGGGTTGTCCACGAGACAGGAGCAGCAGCAGAGGAGAGCTTATTCTCCTTCCTCCCAGGTCGGACACAGGGAACCGTCAGCAATGACTGACCAATAGATCACAGAGTTCCAGACCCGGACCGGAAATTTAAGAAAATCTTGAGGATAAGGGGTGGTCAGATCACTGAGAGCTTTGAGGTTCTACAAAGAATCTTAAAATCTGTATGGTACAGGATAGGCAGCCAGCAGAAAGATGTCAGGGTTTGCATTAAGTGGTCATGCCTCCTGGTTTCCGCGGAGGGCCGTCCAGCTGCATCCTGGGTCATTAGAGGTCGCTAGATCCGAGATTTATCCATCCCTCTATATAAGGGGTTGCAGTAATCCAGACGAGTTGTTATTGTTAAGGAGGAAATTATCTAAATTGGTTAACTTTGGGAAAAGATTGCCTCCCTCTCTTCCTCAGATCCTCACGGCAGGCCTTGTGTGGCCACAAGGAGAACCACAGTGCGTGTTGACGTCACTGAATTGCCGAGATTAGTCAAGGGTAAGACAATGTATAAACTTACACCGGAAACTGTAGAATGACGAAGACATACATTATTTCCCTGACATTAGATGGAAAGACAGAGAGGAGGAAAGCAAAGGTGTGCAAAGACGTCTTTGAAGAGTTGTAAGAGCAATCTAATGGGTTACTTCTGTGTAAGAAGTTATTTCTTTCCCTTAAATTTGTTCAAACAAGGCGTATCTTGTTCCTCCCACCAGGATGTCTAGCAGAGGCCTGACAAGCCGAGCCTAAGAACCAGGAATCTGATATGAATTTGTAGTCTGAGGTTTTGACCGAATAATAGAACTTGAGTTATATTGTCATTCAGGTGAAAAGTTCTTCCGGATTTATAAACTTGTCAGTCATTGTTTACCATTATTGGTGGTTTTGTTGTCATTCATTGTTTCACTCTGTCTGCATTCAGGTCTGCCCAGATACGAGTCGCAACGTGGCCGAAGTGTTTCTGATTGGTTGCTTCAGACATGAGGTACGTTTGGGGACATAGGGAAAGAAGGATTTCGTGCAGTCTTCGTTCTTTTTGATTATGAAACATGACGAATTGTAATTCACAAAGCTATCGGTAACATTGTGTGACGTATTTCTGATTTTGTTTCGGAGTAAATGTATGACTGAGTCAGTATAAAACTACTTTTATAAAGTTGTAAGTCTATAATGTCCCATGGACTTGAACTCGGCCCTTCTCCTGCGGCCTTGGTTACATTGAGTGGAGGAGGGGTTTATGCATGCTCCAGAGCCTTCGAGGGCCGAGAGGAAGACGGCGGCTTGTAAACATTGTCGCTAACCGGTGAAGCTAACGCTGCCCAACACGAAGACCATGGTCCCAGCCCTGCTCCGGATCAGTACAATAACCCCGGAGGTACGGCTTGTAATTAGAGGAGTCCTCCCTGGGTTATTTCCATGGGATTACTCTTAACGTCGGCCTGAAGGGCGAGTTTATGACGACGAGTGAGCAGACCGGAGCCCGCACACACCGCCACAAGCAAGCAAGCACAGTCCCGCCACCGCTCCTGCCCCCCACAAGAAGCACGCAGGTTAATAAACGGAGCAGCACAGGAACACCAAGGGACACGGTCACATTGTCTAAAGTTACCACTTTGAACCTGAGAAGTTAGCTGAAACGGGTCCCTGGTTTCAAAGCTGTTGCTCAGCCATGATGCGTATTGTGCTCAATCGCGCTTCGGGAGCTTAAGCGTAAACCGCAGTGTCCCCCTGGCGCCAACCAAGCTCACCCCAGGCTAGTCCTGCAATCTGGGAGTAGATTCCATAGATTGTATCTTGGGCCTTTAGTGATGAGCGAGTTAAAATCAAACTGATTATTGAAAATGAATTGAGTTTATGAGCTAGGTTTGGAAGTGGGTGTTAGCACTGTTCTTATTCTAGTAGGATTATCTCTCGGTTCAAGCTCAAGGGTTTGCTGGTTAACACCTCGTACAGGTTGCTTTTAGGCTAAGCTCCCTTGTGCTTTGTCGACTCGTGGGGATAATGAGTTTTCTGATAACAGGGAGCCATCAGGGAGACCTGGCTAGGACAGGTGTGGGGTTGCTGTCCTAGAGGCCAGGATAACTTTAAGGGGGGGGGGGGGGGGGGCATAGGGCATGCTTGGCTCAAGGAGTTGAGTCTCATAGGAGCTCAGTCCTTAAGCAGTGCATGTTGCGATCGTAGCAATGGTAAGGACCCTAACTAGGCTTAGTATTTAGTATGGTAACTCTATGTGGGACATTGTACTCAGGACAGCACTAGGAGATGTGCAGATCAGAAATTGTTTAGGCTGTGGAATAAAATAATTATCTACCGTGTGTTTACTTTTATTGGAAGTTTATTTTATATTAATCTTACAGTGTTAATCAGTTTATTAGGTCTCACTCAGTCTTACAGGGTCGTTGTTTCTCTTTTCAGCCACAGTGTGTCAACAGTTTGGCCGTCGCCTTCATTCTGGACCTGGGGAGATCCATCTCCCTCAGTACATTAGAGCTGTCTTCCCACCATTTTCATCTGGCTCCCAGCGGGAAACCGAGGTCTTGACGTTGGCCAGGCCAAACATGCTGCGAACCAAGGGCGAAAACGTTTCATACCTGCCGACTTTGGTCTTGGCTCTACGCCTCGGAGTAGAAGGTTTCATTTTAAAATAGATGGCCACGTCGATCACCAGGCCCACGCCGCTCCCCAGCGGGGCCATACCGGGCACCGCGGCTCTCGGGCGAGGACAGGCGATCGCCCCCCCCCTCCCTCACCGCCCGACGCCCCGGCCAAGGGGCAGACGGACGGTAGCCAACACACATCAGACCCCGCCATGGCCACCCACTCAGTTGCCGCCGAGGGACCCGCAACGGCCAACAGCCAGGACGACGCCCCCCCACCCACCGCCACAAGCCTTGCGACCAGCGCCACCACGTCCCCAGCGGCCGAGAGCGGCTAAGGCGCCAACCGCACCGGAGCGAGGCCGGAGAGCCAGAACCCAGCAGACCTGCGAAACCCACCCGCGGCAACCTGTCCAGCCACCGCTAACCGGCCCCCGGCGAGAGTGGAGAGGCCGCGACCCCGGCATTCAAGGTCGCACCCCCCCTAGACTCCAAGTCCCTCCATCGCCCACCAATCGCGATGGGGCTGGTCCGCTTGAACCCCAAGAAGACCTCCACCCCCCCAGTGGCAGCCAGCCACCCCCCTCAATCTCCAATATAAGGAGCAGCGAGGGGGTCGGAGCACCGCACTTGGCACCCCCAGACTGGACCACCCCGCACCACCTCCAGACACGGCCAACCGGGACAACCCCATCCAGCCCGGGCAGCCCAAGCCCACCATCCAACACCGGCGCCGCAGAAAAGGCCGTCGGCAGTCGACTGGCTCAGGCGAAACCAAGGCCCAACTCCGCCTCCCCTCACCAAGCCCGCTCCCACCAGGCCCAGGACAACCAGCCTAGGCCACGTCAGCTCCGCACACCACTCCAGGGAACCGCCAGTTGCTAGCGTCAAGACCCCCTCCCGGGGGGGGGGGGGTGCCAGTGGAGGGACCCACCGATCCTCCGAAGCATAGGTGAGATCTCCCTCACCGGGATGGAAGGCGCCGGAGCGAGGCCGGAGAGCCAGGACACAGTCCGACACGCGCAATCCCCCGAGGCCACCCAGCCAGCAGCCGCCGACCGGGTCAACCGGCGAAAGTGGCGAGGTCGCGACCCTGGCATCCCAGGCCGCACCATCGCCCACACTACCGGTCCCTCCATCTCCCACCCACCGCGATGGGGTTGGTCCGGGTAGGCACCCTGCAGAGACATCCCCCACCCTCCCCCCCGGTGGCAGCAAACCCACCACCACCTCCATCTCCAATCCGGGGAGCAGCGATGGGGCCAGAGCTACCGCGCTCGGTATCTCCAGATCGGACCATCCCACACCATCTCCCGACCTGGCTGACTGAGAAGACCCCCTCCCGCTCGGGCAGCCCCGGCCCGCCGCCCATCCCGGCGCCGCGGAAATGGCCACCAGCGGTCGACCGACCCGGGTGGAGCCCAGCCACGGCTCAGCTCCTTACCTCCCGGTCAGCTCCTCTCGGGCCCAAATGCCAGCCAGGTTCATGTCGGCCCCGCATACCACTCTAGGGATACCGTGGACCACGAGCATCCCGACTCTCTGGGGGGGGGACCTGAAGGGGCCACCGCCGTTCCCACGAGGCATGGGCGCGATCTCTTCCACCGGGCTGGAAGGCAGGAACCCCCCCCCCCGGGCCGACCTAGACTCACAGGCATCACATGCCCGGGTCTCATCGACCACCAGGGCAGGGCCAGCGCGAACCGTCCACTCCGCGCAGCCGTCCACCGCCAGGCCCTGCCTGGAAGCACTCAGGCAGGACCCGCCACACCGGAGCTGCACGGCACCCCCCCGAGGAGCCTAGGGAGCTCACCACCGTACCGGACGACACCGAGGATGCGGGCCAGCCCCTCACCATCCCCGTCCCACATCAGCGGGTGGAGACTCCCGATGCCAGCGGGACCCCGCGCGCCCCCACCCCCAGAGCCCCCGATGGCCGCCGACACTTCGCTGGGGGCCACGGCCACCAGCGATGGTTCACCACTGGCCCCGGGCAAAGTGCCAAACACGCCCAGCTCCCCGCACCCGTCCTCTCCCTCCCACAGTTCACCGCAGGCCTCCTCGACCCATTTGGTGCCTATGTAGCACAAGGCAGCCTCCTTGCCATCCAGAATCAGGGATGCGGCGGCCGCCATGTCACCCCCGCACAGGCTCTGGACAGTCCTGTGTACATCCCTCCCGCTCGCCCCGGCCACACGGAGCCTACAAGGTGTCCAAGGCTTGCTTGCGCGTATTATGTTGGAGCCCCTCACCAGCTCCACATGGAGCGACAGTGCCCCGCCAACCAGAGTCGGCTAGGACCCCGGGGGGACGCCCGCATCGCCGAAACGATGCTCCAGGCACCATCCAAGCGCCACACTGAGCCTGGTCACCCGCCCGCTCGCAGGGGGGGGGGGGAGGCCCGCGTGGTGGCCGGAGCAGCCGCCACGGTGTCTCGGTCTCTGTCCGCGTCGCCATGCCCCCTGGCACTCACGGAGAGGCCTCCCCCAGCTCTGAAACTGGAAGAGCAGGTCCCACACACAAACGCGAAGTTAGTCGTGGGGCAAGCGCGCCTGCCAGCCCTGCATCCGGCCGCGTGGCAGGCAGCGCTGCGGAGGCCCGGTTTCGAGACGTCGCACCCGATGCAGAGCCAACCTAACCCCCCTCGCCCGGTGTCCCTTGGGGATATGTCCCAGGCAGTCCCCGGCAGCCTCCAGGACCGCGCCACAGAGGGGACAGGGCAGCTCCCTCCAGGGGACCCCCAGACCCACCATCGTCACAACGGGGAGTCCGAGATCAGGGCCAAGGGCCTCCCCAAAGTCCCCGTCAAGGCCGAAAAACGCAATGTTCCCGGCCGAGTGGGGAGCGGAGGAGGATCACACCACCGCCGTAGAGGCAGTACCAGCACCAAGCGGAAGCCCGCGGCCGAAGGTGCCGTCCGAAGTCGTCGGACCAGGCAGAGACGAAGAGTGCGCTGCCGCCAATCTCCCAGGTCTTTAACTCTCAGCTGCCATGAACTCAACTGGTCGAAACCGGTTCAACCGCTCCACAAGTGCTCCGCCGCCACAGCGAGAGGCCGACCAATAGGGTGGAACGAGTGCTCCACCGCCACCGTGGTCGGCCGAACCAACAGGGCGGGATGAGTGCCAAGGCAGTCCCGCCCAGCACTGCGTGGCAACCAGTCCGCTCCAAAGGAGACGACTGGCCACGTCAACAGGCATCACTGCATGCAGCACTCCAAAGTGAAGGCGAACACACCGCTCACATTGCTGTGTTCGTTCGGCCAACCCCGCCTGTACCGGGCCCCCAGTGCTGGCCGACCCGGCCAAGAAGGAGAGCAGGGAGGCCGAGTTGGGGCGGAGCGAATTGGCTGGAGCGGCAGAGTCGCCCACATCACCACCCACCACACTGAGGGGGAAGGGGAGCTTTTTTTTTTTTTGAACATTAATTGTGTTATGTATATATATTTTTTTTTTTTTTTTTTTTTTTTGAACATTAATTGTGTTATGTATATTTTTTTATTTTTATTTTTTTTTAATTTATTAACTGATTTGTTTGTTAACTTATTCACTTGGTAATCTATTGATACTTAGTAAAGTAGAGTAGCAGGGGACGACTGCGTACCAGAGATGCCGTGCTATCTCACCAGAACTAGGGTCCAGCCAGGGCCTTGTTAGTTAGGCGGGCTCAACACGGGGTCAGCAGAGGAGATAGATAGAACAGTGACATGAAATAGTGTATGGGTTAAAAGTGTGTGGCTGGGCGTAGAAAGGTGAGCTTAACAAACTGTAGTGTTGGAGATTGTGTTTGTGTTTGGACAAGGCATGAGGTGGTTGGCGCTACCACTAAATGGCACACTCTATGTTGCCCGGGTATGTTTTTTGAATGTTTTCAGGATCCTCGTGGTACCCCTGATAGCTGCAACGCTGAGCAGCTTGGCCATTTCTTTGGTCCTGGATCTGGGGAGACCCATCTCCCTCAGCACGTTGGAATTGCCCTCATGCCATTTGCCTCTGGCCCCCAGCGGGAAACCAAAAGTTTTGACGTTGGTCAGGCCGAACATGCTGCAAACCAAAGGTGCAAACTTCTCATATTTGCGGACCTTGGCCTCAGCTCTGCGTCTCAGGGTGGAGGGATTCATTTCGAAGCAGACCGCTACATCAATCACCAGGCCTCTGCCGTTCATGAACAGGATCATGTCCGGCACCGCGGCTCCCAGGCGGGGACAGGTGATCCGCTTCTCCCGCTTGACCTCCCAGCCAAGGGCCCGACCGATGATGGCCAGTATGCGGCAGATGTTGTTGTGATTGGCCATTCTGTTTCTCTTGAAGGCCTTGCATTGGCTCACGATGTGGACGATGCCTTCCCACCCATCGCCGCAGGCCCTGCAGTTTGTGCTGCCGCGTCTCCAGCGGCTGAGCGTGGTCAGGGTGCCGACCGTGCTGGAGCGAAGCTGGAGGGCCAGGATATAGTCTGACTCGTGTAGTCCCTTGTGGCTGCCCAGCCAGCAGTTACTGACCGGGTCTTTGGCGAAGGTGGCAAGGCCACGCCCCTGGCACCTCAGGCCACACCATCGCTCGTATTCTCGGTCCCTCCATTTTTTTCCAACCACGACGGGGCTGGTCTGGGCAAGCCTTTCAAGGAGGCTACCCTCGCCCTCTCCCCCGGTGGCAGCTACCCATCTTTTTTCAATCTCCAGTTTGGGGAGAAGTGAGGGGGCTAGAGCTTTGCTGCTGGCATCGTCAGATTGGAACATCTTGCACCATCTTTTGACCTGGCTGATTGCAATGGTCTTTTCCAGTCTGGGTAGCCCCAGCCCGCCGTCCCTCTTGGCGCTGTAGAAGAGACCATCAGCGGTCGACTGGCTAAGGTGGAGCCAAGCCTTGACTCTGTTCCGTATTGCCAGGTCGGTTTTCCTCAGGCTCAAAATTCCCGCTAGGCTCATGTCGGCCCCGTATACCACTCTAGGGATACCGTAGGTCACAAGCATATTGACCCTTTGGGAGGGTTTGAGGGGGGCACTGCTGATCCTACGGAGTATGGGCGTTATCTCCTTGGCCGGGTCGGACGGCAGGACCCCCCTCTTAGGGCTGACTAGGACCCCCAGGTATTTGTATGCCCGGGTCTCGTCAATCATTGGGACCGGGTCGGCGTGAATGGTCCACTCTGCACAGCTGTTTGCTACTACGCCCCGCTTGGAAGCGCTCAGGTAGAAGCCGCCACACTTCCTGATCTTTACCTCCAGGCCTGTGTGGTCCAGGAACTTCTCCAGGATTAGGAGGTTCCTCTCCATCCCTGTCCAAGACCCGCTGAGGAGAACCAGGTCGTCAGCGTAGGCGAGCGCTGTGATCCTCTGGCCTGAGAGGGAGAAGCCAGAGCCTCTCCGGTCCAGAAACGCGAGCAGCGGGTCAAGGCAGAGGTTAAAGAGCAAAGGGGACATTGGGTCGCCCTGCTTCACTCCGACCTTCAGCGTGATTGGTCGGGTGCGTCCCCCTCTAGTGAGAACCCTGGAGCAGGCGTGTTTATACGAGTGACTGACCAGGTCACAGATGCCGGCGTCGACTTTTCTCAGTTCCAGCACATCGCGGATATGCTGGTGCGAGACCGAGTCAAACGCGCGTGCCAGGTCGATGAATACCACGGCGAGGGTCTCCTTGCGTCGGACCGCCCCTCGCACCACACCGTCGAGCAGCATCAGGTTGGTGCTACAGCCCACACCCCTGGTGAAGCCCTTCTGCGATGCGTGGGTGGGGCAGGCTTCGCTCAGTCTGTCGCATAAGATTTTGGACAGGAGCCTCAGGATGGTGGAGCTGAGAGAGATGGGTCTCCAGTTCTCCACTCTACTCAGCTCCAGCGGGTCCGGGCTCTTTGGGACCAGGGTCGTCCGGCTTCTCTTGAGGAGCCTGGGGAGCCTGCTGTTGTATAGGATGGCATTGAAAATGTGTGCCAGCTTCACGCCATCCTTGTCCCACATCAGCAGGTGGGGCTTCCTGATGCCGTCGGGACCAGGCACACTCTTACCCCTAGAACCTCTGATGGCCGCCAACACTTCGCTGGGGGTGATGGCCATCAGTAGAGGCTCATTGTTGGCCTCAGGCAAGGTGCCGAACACGCCCAGCCCTTTGTACTTGTCCTCTTTCTCCCACAGCTCGCTGTACGCTCTCTCAATTTTGTTAATATGGATATTGCAGCGGGTGGCTTCCTTCCCGTCTAAAATTAGGGATGCAGCAGCAGCCGTGTCCCTCTTGTATAAGCTCTGTATGGCCCTATAGTCGTCCCTCCGGTTTGCTTTGGCCGCACGAAGCCTTCGGGGTTTCCAAGTTTTACGCCCCCGTATCTTGTTGGAGCTCCTCATCAGCTTCACGTGGAGCGACAGGGTCCTGCTGACCAGAGCTGGCGAAGACTTGAGAGGGTGGATGCACCCCGGGGGGACGTTCGCATCGCTGAATTGGCGTTCCAGGCAGCTTTTTAGTGTCCCACTGGGCTGGGTCACCCGCTTGTTGGTGAGTGGGGGGAGGGGTGAGAAAAGGCCTTCGTGGAGACCGGCGTGAACGCCGCGATGTACCCTGGGTATCGGTGCTTTGTTTGCGCTGCCGTGCTTTTTGGCATGCATGGAGAGGCCTCTTCTAGTTCTGAAGCCAGAAGAGCAGGTCCCACATAGAAACGCGAGGTTGGTCGCAGGGCAGGTGCGTTTGCTAGCTACGCATTTAGCCGCGTGGCAGGTGGCGCTATGAAGGCCTGGCTTCTGGATGTTGCATTTGACGCAGAACCAGCTGATTTTCCTCGCTTGATGCCTTCTGAGGAAGTGTCCCAGGCCGTCCCTGGCAGTCTTTAGGATCTCATTACAAAGGGGGCAGGGCAGTTCCCTCCAGGGGACTTTCAGTCCCACTGTCGTCGCTGCGGGGAGTTTGGAACCAGAGCCAAAAGCCTTCCTAGCGTCTCTGTCGAGGTTGAAAAACACGATGTTCCTGGCCAGGCGGGGAGCCGAGGAGGACCACATCACTGCCACTGAGGTGGTGTCAACACAAGCGGACGCCCAAGGCCGAAGATATTATTATTATTATTATTATTATTATTATTTTTTTTTTTTTTTTATAGCCGTTAAACTAGTTGGAGATGAGGTCGCTGTTAGTCTCTCAGATCCCTGACTCTCAACTGCTACGCACTCAACTGGTCTAAACCGGCTCGAACCACTCTATAAGTGTTCCGTTGCCGTGACGAGAGGTCGACCAATAGGGCGGAGTGAGTGTTCCGTTGCCGTAGTGACTGGTCGACCAATGGGCGGGACGTACGTTGAGGCAGCCTAGTCCAGCGTTGTGAGGCATTCTGTCTGCTCCAAAGGGGATGACTGGTTGTTTTCAAATTGCATCACGGCACGTAGTTTTTTAAAGTGCATGTTGACATATGGTTGACGTCGTTGTGTTGTCCGGTTAACCCTGGTCGTGTTGGGTTCCTAGGGTAGGCTGATCAAGGAGAGCAGGGAGGTGGAGATGGTGTGGAGTAGGTTGTCCGGGTCAGCGGCGACGCCTACATCATCGCTCACCATAACAAGGGGGGAGGGGGGGCTCCTGTGTCAAACTGGCTGGTTTTGTTTATCTTCCTTCCTGTGTCTTGTATGAGATCGGACCAGCCAGTATTTAGGCTCTCGTCTTGTTTTTGTTGGCCAGGTCGGCCTCTTTGAACTAGTTTGATTTGATATTGTATTACTGTGGCTTGTTGGCTTATTGTTAAATACTAATAGTTGATGATTGGAATAAATTAACAATAATGTTTGCATAGATTACCGGCGATTTAAGATCTTGATGGGAGGGGTGGTCAGCTAGCTGAGAGCTTTAGGGTTCATCGAGGAATCTTCGGATCTATATGGTAGAGGATGGGTGACTATGGAAGTAAATATGTGCCATCAGAATTTGAATAAAAAATGCCTCTGAAATTTGAATGTTGTATATTAGTGCTTACTTTTTCAGTGTTAAAATAAATTCAGAATATATTTTTAACCTAAAAAAAATTCAGTGTCATTATTTGTACATGAAAAAAAAATTCAGTGTCATTATTTGTACATGGTTGCAATTTTCATTTATTAAAAAAATTCACATTCCTATTTCAAAGTGATCAAATTTTCAATATACATATTTTTCACAGTTTAAATTTTCAGTGTTAAAAAATTCAGCATATAAAAAATTTCAACTTTTCAAAATTCGAATGCAATAATTTCAGTGTCCTCCAATTCAACTTGCTCAAATTCGCTGTCTCAAATTCAACGTCTAAAAATTCGCTGTAAAAGTGGCGAGGTTACTTCAGGTCACAGACATTAGCAATGGATGTCAGATTCCAGGACCCAGCTAATCACGTGACGCAACCGTCATATTGAAGAACTACCAGCGTCACCGAGGCTGGCGACCATGGAGGCGAACGCAAACCCAACGGTGAGTTTAATGCTTTCATATTTCTGTAGTATATTTTATTTTGCGCATGAAGTTTGATACATTACCTTAAATCTTGATTTAAAACACGGTTTTGGGCCGTTGTTAATCTTACACCATGTAGTGCTAGCATATTGCCTCTCGCTACCTACTAGCCCCCCCACCCCCTCCCCGCTGCCTCTCCCCCAATTTACCCCGTTTTATTTCTAAAAGAAATACCACTTGCGTCAAGTCTAGAATCTTGAAAGAGAACTGATGGGTGGCGACTTTCTGGGTTGTTTGTATGTTGTCTTAGGTGAGTCTGAGACAGGCAGTCTTAGTAAAGTGTCATTTTTCAGGAGATGCTACCGCTAATGTACTAAGCTAATATGGCTGCTGCCTTGTGTGCTTCAAGGAGGGGCTGTGATAACTACCGACATTAATTATAACCACAACCCCATTCTGTTCAGCTACTGTATTGTTCAGGTGACTTCATTTATGAATGAATTAAGACATTTATTGTCATTACAACATCATTGTGTGTGTGACAAGTGTTGATATACAATATTAATTTACATTCTTTTTACTTTGCGGTATAAAACCCTCGTTCTGTTACTTAGCAACACTATAAACAACTCCCTTTGTTTTTTCAATTGATCTTAACTCATTTTCAAGAAAAATATATGCTTGTAAGTACATCTGTTAACTTATTTTAGATTAAATATCATAATTTAATTTATATTAGCCTACTGTGATTTCTCAATACTGACCTACTGATTTCAAAATACTTTTTTATTTTACTGACAATTTTTTTGACATGTTTTTTTCTCTCTCTCTTTTCAAGCAACTTTTGCTGGATCATATTTTTGATAGACTCCGTGATCGTTCGGAGCATGTTCTTGAACGTATGCCCCTGGATCTGGATTTCCTGGACTTTATCTGCACTCAAGAACTAGTTTTTTTAAATGCCATGTCTTGTCAGATAGATGTTCCTTCAAATATTTTGGATGCGTCGGCTCATTTGCACAGACTAATTAATTTAGAAAAACAAAGTGAAGAACAACAAACAACTGTTGTGCATATTGAGCAAGGACCAGCTGGGCGACAACGGATGGTCATATCCTCAGACTACCTTTGCAGTCTTTTAGAACTCCATCTCCCTGTCCCATGCATCGCCAAACTCTTGGGTATATCTAGACGGACTGTATATCGACGGATGGCAGAATCTGGTCTTTCAGTGAGGGCATTATACACCACCATGTCAGATGATGACTTAGACCAATGTGTGAGAGACATTAAATCCAGGCAGCCTCACTCTGGGTACCGAATGGTAAAGGCCCTTCTGCAAGCCAGAGGACTGAGGGTGCAGTATGATAGAGTCAGAGCGTCCATGCATCGTGTAGACACCATTGGAATGGCATCACGTATGGTCCAGCTAGGATGCATAGCTCGACGGACGTACTCAGTTCCTGGCCCTCAGTCTTTGATGCACATTGACACCAACCACAAATTAATACGGTAAATCATTTATCTTTTTCAGTGAGGGGCTTCTAACTTTGAAGTGTGCTTGTTAAATAGATTCAACTCATGTAGCATTTTTTTTCTTTCATAGCATGTCTTATACCTTTTGGAAATAAAAGCACAACTTTTTTCAGTATTATATACATTGGTGTATAAAGTGTGACCACACCAGCCAGTGTCCTGCATGTTGTGCTTCAATATAGCCAAATATAAGCAGTACCCGATCTTCCTCTGCAGACCTCGCTTCAAATTAAATTCAAATATTTTCTTATTCTAAAGGAAAATTAAATGTTGTAACTCATTAATTTAGGTTATTCAAAGAGTTATTGCAGATGGTGATGACTGCTGGCAGGAAAGATCTCTTGTAGTGTTCTGTATCACAGTCAGTCTAAAGAAGCCTTTGACTGTAAATACTCTATTTTCTCAAGATCGTTTCATGAAGATGTTGTCAGAGTCAGGGTTGCCCAGCATTTTCTATTTATGAAGAATCCTTCTTTGCATAAGTATCTCCAGAGGTTCCACATTTGTCCCCAGAACAGAACCAGCTTCTTTATTAGCCTTTTTAGTTCCCTGGTTCTGATATTGCTGCCCCAACAGATGACGGCTGAAGAGATGAAGCTCTCAACAACAGACTGATAGAAGATCTGCAGCATCTTCCTGCAAACTTTGAAAGAACTTAACTTATTCAATAAGTCCAATTTGCTCTGTCCCTTCTTACAGACATGCGTAATGCAAGAGAAGCAAGCCTTTTTAGTGATGATATTTAATGATGATGATGACATACTGTATTTTCTGTTCTTTTTAGGTACAACATTGTTATCTTTGGTGGCATTGATGGTTTCTCTCGAAAGGTGAAGTATCTTCTATCAATGCATAAAAGCAGAATTTCATAAGCTATGAAATTGACTGTTACATTTTTGCTGTGTTGTGCAGATAATGTATCTTGGTACAGCTCCCAACAACCTGGCATCTACCACACTCGCTTTCTTTCAAGGTTCAGTGGAGGAGTTTGGTTTCCCCCTCAGGTAAAGGTTTACAGTCCATCTTAATCCTTTTGAGCCAAGGATGAAAGATTAAAAGTCAGCATCAACTAACTTTTCTCCAAAATATAGGAGCTTGTTTTATATCAATAGGTTTTGAGTAATGATGAAAAAGTGAAACCTTACCGTAGAACAAGACATTTTCCAATATTATAACTTAGAATTTTGGAATAATATGTAGTTCCACTGTCAGATTATGTCGTTTATAACTATTACTTTTTCATCAATATTAAGAACTTATAGACTTAAAAAGAGCTTGCTGAAAAGTTACTTGTAAGTTAGTTTTGTCTAATCCCCACTATTTTGTATCTCCAAAATATATTTTTGGTTACAAAGAATGTTTGAGCTATGCTAAAATTTGTCATTAATGTTGTAATTATAGGCAAATTATGAATACATTACACACTTATTTTAGGGTACGTGCTGATCAAGGGGTGGAAAATGTGGACGTGGCACGACTTATGTTTATGATTCGTGGAACAGGAAGAAGCAGTTTCATATCTGGAAAAAGTGTGCACAATCAAAGGTTTGTACAAATGACAAGTTTCAATATGTGATGCTTTTCAATGTCTATAGTAACATTACCTCTGTGTGGTTTTCAATATGACATGATTTGAAGGGCAGTTTTTAACCATTTATTACTAAATAATTGAAGGATTGAGCGACTGTGGAGAGATCTGTGGACAGCTGTAACGTGCATCTATTATGATGTGCTACACTACCTTGAAGAAGAGGGATACCTGGACATTTCAAATGAAGCACACCTCTTCTGTTGCCATTATGTCTTCCTGCCACGTCTGCAGGATGATCTGGATACTTTCCGCAGTGGCTGGGACAATCACCCACTTCGAACTGAAAGCAACATGACTCCTAACCAGCTCTGGGTTCTTGGTCGTACACATCATCCAATTCCTGAACCCCACGGTGCCTTGACAGAGGTACATTTAAATTTTACAATTTAATGTGTAGCATGTATACTACCATTCACTTAATTTGTAAAATAGTAACCTACAATGTCTTACTAAGTAAATTTTGAGTTCTCTTGATCCCTTCTTTGTGTTTTCCAGGGTGTACAGATTCCCGAAATTGAATGGGAGGACAGCGGGCTTTCTCTTCACGAAGAGTCAAATGTCACAGTACCAAACTCTAATTTGCAACTGACTGACGAACAAATGGCAGCCTTAAGAAATGCAGTAAACCCAAAAGCCACATCACTGTCATCTGGATGTGACATTTATATTGCTGCAATTCAGTTTTGCGAGCAGTTTTTTACTATGTGAAAGTTATCCATTTTACGGAAGCGTATTGCTATCACGCAGGGAAAAAAATTCGAGCTATCACATTGAGACGTGATAGTTATCTTGTTAAAACGTGATAATTTTATGTCCAGGAAGTGGCGGTATTATGCTAGGCTAGTACAGTGGCTAACAGGACTTGGTCAAGTTTCCCTTCATAATAGCATAATACCGCCACTTCCTGGACATAAAATTATCACGTTTATACAAGATGCGTATTATGTTTTAACAAGATAACTATCACGTTTTAATAAGATACGTATGACGTTATAACGTGATAGCGCTCAATTTTTTCCCCCTGGATTATAGCAATAAGCTTCCGTACCAGTTTCAAAATTCACCATTTATGAAAGGTAAAGCAAAATGCTGATCATGTTACCACAAAGGTGAATTTTAGTGTCTTTATGGTAGACATGTTTAAGAACTAAAATGTTCTAAATTTGTAATTTGATTGTTTTTCTTTACTCAAAAGGAACCTAGTAGGTACATTTGTACATTGTTGTAGGACTTTAAATTTCTTGCATTATAAGAATCAGAAAAAGCTTTGTCTTATGCAATTTATTTTCTAATACTTCAAGCATATATGAACTCATCTAAGTACAATCAATAAAATTTTGCATAAAAAACTATTTCAGTTTCATATTTAAAACTGCCTGTACAAACAGTACTCAGAGAAATGAAATACCTACTCTGAACATTGTCACTCTAGTTCCTCTAGTTTTGAATGTGACAAAACTAGAGGGAGGAACTAGAGTAACACAACGTTACTCTCAGTAATATGATTACTATGTATCATATGTATTACATAGCAATCATTCATTCATATGAATACATACATATGAATACATTCATATGTATGTATTCAATTCATATTCAATTCAATACATTCATATGTATTGAATCACATGTTCAATTCATATGATATGTAATTATCTGACAAAATCAGAAAATTGAACTGATTCTACATTTCAACAAAACTGTTTCATTTGAACAAAGCTGCTTCACAAAGAACTGCTACAGTTTAAATGTAGATTTTTTTTTTTTAAACAGCATTCAAAGCAAGCCAAAGCCAGTTTGCGTAGAGGAAATACATGCTAAAAACTCATCACTGAAAGATTTGTAACTCCTGTAGTGACAAGGAATTCTTAGCATTTCGTAGCAAGTGGCAGCTGTTGGGTATTTTCCATGAACTATCTCCACAGACAGACTTGCTGGCAGATTTTCCCATCCGGTCCAGAATTTCATCAT
Source organism: Xiphophorus birchmanni (assembly GCA_036418095.1). NCBI lineage: Eukaryota > Metazoa > Chordata > Actinopteri > Cyprinodontiformes > Poeciliidae > Xiphophorus > Xiphophorus birchmanni. Next base: position 26,012,040 of record CM071341.1, on the reverse strand, counting down.
TTCTTTCAGTTCAGGTGGTGTGGCTTTGGAAGAGAACAAAGCCACAATCACATTTTCAATTCTAATTTATCACACACCCGCAACTTATGGATAACTTTGTATGTTTGTAAGACTAAAGTAACTGGAAATATTCAAGACAGTTTTACTTTTTATTAAAATCCACATCAGTTCTAGAGCCACATGTTGAGATAGAGCTAGACTGCACAGAGAGAACACACAAACATGCATGCAATTCAACTGTTTGAATTTTGAGCTAAGATTAAAACTGAATTGTGAGGTACCACTGCAAGCAACTAAGAAAAAAATTCTACAGGGATGTTTCATTGAAAAGTTATCTGAAAATCTCCAATCAGACACTGGTAACATTACCATTTGCAATGAACTGTTTCAGATATCCTGAAATGCGGCATCTGGTTTCCTTTGAGCAGTCGTCATCTTCATCACTTCCGTCATCTGTTTCTGGCCAAGTGATATGCTGAAGTATCACCTAAGTTTAGTAGAAAAAACTAATTGTGTTTAACAGAAGTTTGCAAAGAAAATCTTTTATATAAAAGGCATTTCATTAAAACAATAACAGATGCAACACCATAATTCCCGTTATTTAAATATACCTCTGGACACAGGGAGGCTTCCTCCCTTGGAAAAAGCAGCGGTACAGCATCAGGCCGCCGAGTTACCAGTGACCATATTGGGGTTTCTTTCAAGCCTCGTCTAAGCTGCTTTATTTGTCTTGCGACGCGTCCAAGAACCTATTTTAGAAAATGGTAATAGTTTATTTCTAAACAACTCATTTCATTACAGTCATTGTGGTGCTCTGGTAATTCAAACTAATAACAGGGAACAAAGCAGTATACAGTAAAACACAATGTGTATAAAAAAAATGTAATTCATGTGACACTGAAGATATGACAATCTTTACAATTAACAACTAATGTAAAAAGATTAATCTTTAAAAGTGAATCACTTGAGTTTTGCAAGACCTCAGAGAAAGTATGAGACTGTTCCTCAGATAGGAGCTAAAGCTTAAAAAGCTGTCATTTGTCTGTGAGGCAATCTAAAGAAATTGAAATCTCCACAGACAGACAAGAGGTAGAATCTTCTTCAAAAGATTCTACCTCTTACCTTTGATTGTTTATAGAAAACACTTAAGATAAATTGGTGCCAGACTATTTAAAAATGTAAAAACAATGGTAAATCTGCACAATTCTTTATCCTTCTGTGTATCAAAATTGAATTTTAAATAAAATGTAATTAAAAACATAAGTTAAAGAAAAAAATACATGCAGTGGAAATGAATGCTGACTCACTGCATGAAGTAACAGCTTCTCAAAAAGCCACTTCCTATTGTTCTCTGTGGGACAAGGAAGGTCCCATGAATATGCCAAGCTCTGTACTCTTTCCATTTGAGTATCAGAGAGCCTGGATTCTCCTTCGAGCTGCAAAATACATCACAAAGAACTCAGAGGGGAAAAAAAGCAAGAAAGAACTAGAATAGCATAATACACATGAAATTCTATTTTTATGAATTGGGGGGCATACAGGACTGATGGTTTCCCTGATGTCTAGGTCTGGGCAGTCCTCCAGGGTGACAGTTGCTGTTTCTGGACTGCCGCCAAATAGAACATGAATAACAGCAGGACTAAGTCCTGACAGGCGTGGTCCTCCATGAAGGAAAGCGTGACCTATCATTCTGCCAGCCACTAAGAACATGTCACTTTCAACAAGAAAGTGAGAGGCTGATGGGACCCAGTGGCCAGGTTCTCCTTCGAAAAGTCGTGTAACAATGGAGTTTCCTGTTCAATACATCAACAATATAAGAAAATAAGTAATATAGATGCATAAAGACCAATGTTTAACCCTATACTGCCTCACCTATATTTTGGCTACACAGTGATTTAATTGATTTTTAGAAATATTGTACCTTCTTCATATCAAAATGTACAACAATACATGAAACTGAATGTTTGAATTATCATGATTAACCAACATTGAGCTTTTACACATGACAGATGTTTGTGTAATATAAAGTGAACACAAATGACATACCAAAGTTTATAGAAAAACCCGACTTCAATTTTTCCAGTACGGTTGAAAAAAAAAAGCGGTTTACACCTAGTCCAACAGCAACATCTCCTGCAAGGTAAATGTTTTCACAGGTCAAACATACTTCGAAATGAAAACAAGTTATGTGTAAAACCTGTAACTTTTAATTACTTTACCTTCAAGCCTACAATTAAGGGGGCATGCCCATTGCACATTTGGTCGCTTATAGAAGGAAATCAGAGCCATGTCTTTTTCTGCAGGGCTGTCTCTTAAGTCCATCTTCAACAGCAAGGGGTTCTCCATTGCATGTATTTGGAGGAAATGGTCTGCACAGCGAGAAATGGCCTTTGAAGCATCGCATATGGTATACCAGTCTAAGAGGGAAAAAAAATAAGTTAATGTAGTTACAGAAAAAAGTTTAAATTTGACACAATATTTGAAGAGCTTGGGCATCAAAAACAAAAACCAAAGTAAGGTCAGGGTAAAACAAATAAAAACATAAAATGTAACTTATTTTTTTTCAAAAGTGGTCAATACCAAGTAAGCGTTAGAACACATGCCAAATTGGAAGACAATTTCTGTGTAGCTGAAGTCAATGCTTGTGACTACCATTATTTGTGTCCTAAACAGATCTACATAAGCACTTGCTTTCAACCACACTCACCATCACTGCCTGAAGAATATAATGTAGATGGCCCAGGCATTGTTTCATTCATTTCTTCTGTGGAATGAGGTCCTGTACTTCTGAGACAGTATTTATTATTACACTTGCTTTAGACAAAGAAAACCGTTTTGACAAAATTATTATATAAAGTAAATACATACATTTCTCCACAAGAAGAAGCATGTACTTCTATGTCCTCAGTAGGATATATGTTTGCACACACCGGACACTCTTGCATTGCTGCTGTCACAAAGTAATTGGGATATTGTTGTAGTGAAGCAGACATCTAAAAGGCCACTGTATGATATGCAAACATTTAAACATTTCTTACATATGTCCTTTGCAGGGTTGCAAACATCAACACCAGCCACATCAGAGGGCAAGTCTGTTTCCACACATGACTTTATGTGGTCAGTCAAAAAATGCAAGGGAACATCTACTCTGCATTTCTGACACATGGCCTTTGGCATGTTTGCAAATGCCTCGTCATTCAGCTCAAGAGGATCCGTGCAAAGTTGTTCCTGAATAGGGACTATGAACAGGGTTTTCCCGCCGCGACTCACAACCTTCAACATTGTCCCGGTATAGCCATCATCTTCAGGACCAATCAAGGTCAAATTGCGTCTTCCCCATCCACCTACAAGAAACTGTGCATTATGACTTTGCTTCAAATCAAAGCACAATATCAATTTGCTTGACAACCACATTCAGAACAACATTTGGTGATGAAAAAAGTATTCCTATAATTACAATCATTTTATTTGTCAATGTTCCATGTTTTGTAAAGTTAATATATCATCTGCCCACTTGCTCTTTTATGGATGCCTTTGTTAACGAGCTGTTCTACTGCAGCAGAGAGTCTATAGATGGCATGTAAAAGAGTTGCCTTTTAGTCCTCCAACGTTGTGCGCCTACACAAAATTTAAGGATATATGCAATAACATGCAGAGGATCCGTAGATATGGGTTAAATACAGCCATTGATGGGACCAGGAGAGCATTTTGGAAGGGGTGAGGGGGGCTCAGATTGTTGCTCTGAGACCAAAAGTGGTGTAACTATTTGAACAGCATAACTTGTCTGCCAGTTGTATTTCTTTAGAAGGAAGAAATATTTTAAAGTCTCACACTAACAAAAATAATGAAAAGAACATTTTTAATAATATTAACCTGATATCAGCCACTTCATCACCCACCTGCAGATTTGTAAAGCAGCCAACCCCCTGTAATAGTTTCCAGCTTTGGAAAAAGAACTTTAAGCGTCTCACCCAGCTGTAAAAGAAATATGTCAAATTAAGACTCATCAAAAATGCAAATATACAGTGATTGTTCCTAATACAATATTAATACATGCAATGACAGCCCACTTCATCAGATCAACTTGAAATGTTCAAAAATGCAAAATGACATAGCCAATCAGAGAGCAGCATTATTGTAATCAGGCTTCTAGATGAGCTGCTTATGTTCAAATAGAGAATCAGAATGGAGAATAAATGTTATTGAGGTGAATTTAATGGATCCTGCATTCAAAACATAAGCCTGAGTAATTTAGAAATTACAGGTCACCAGTGATTTTCACCCACATACATCTCCAAGATTTCAGGCTGGTGGAAGACAGACCTGATATTTAATGAGTGGAAGTTCTGAGTGGAAATATCTTGTTGATACCAGAGCCTAGTGCAGACTTGATTGACAAGCATCAGACAATAGAAAGGCAACATGAACTCAGAGAAAAAGTGGTCCCAACCAATGTTCTGCTAAGACGGAGAGCAGAGCTATCTTTAGGGCTGACACAATAGATTTATCAGACTAGTCCACTGTTTAAATAATTGTGGCATTATGAGGAATTACCTCGTTGTGCGTTATGCTCTCATCAATGTGAGCTGTTTTCCGGCCCAATCCCGCTTTCATGTGTATCAGTTGATCATCTTCTTTTGGCGTTTTTTCGTAATGTTTTGGTAGTAAATAAAAAACCACATCTAAAGGTTTCATCTTTTTCGCCGGGACCAGGCTTGTTGGAGGAAATCGTCGTTTTCCTCTTCCCCTGTTGTAAAGTCCAGGAAAAGATCTGTTGTACAGAAATTTGAAGATAACCAAATTATATTGTTTATTTCATTTCAAACATCACTTTGAAGACATAAATTATGACAAATTAGACAGTAGATTCAAAGAACCACTGAGTAATTTAGACATACATTGCATAATACAAAATAATAAAATACAAGGATTATTCATATGACCCAGTTCAAGAATTATAATAGTAAGTCAATTTTGATAGAAATTGACTTACTATTTCTATCCCAAGTCCCAAAAATGTAATATCTTTTCTGAGAGATTTACATTGTGATGATTAGTTGGTGCAACAAAAGGTAATAATATTTTATGCCATATCAAGACATACAAGTGGAATTTTGGAAAACAAATAAAGGTCTTTATAATAAATGCTTCAAAATTGAATTTACAATAAATAAAGTTGTCATTTACCTGCTCATTTCCATTTGGACAGATGGTTCAGTTTGAGGTACCCTACGACTGTTGGATGACAGAATATATTAGTATACTGCTATGATCAACATATTCGAAATATACATATTCATTAGGCATAAGGGCAACAGTTGAACCTGGCATTCTGGTTGGTGAGGTCTCCTCTTCCTCCACTTCGTGGTCTTTCAGTTAGTAAATTAAGCAAGTGCCTTGCAGATTCAACAATAGCATCCTGACTACTCTGTAGTCACAAAATATATAAAAGAGAAAAGTAGCAGTTGAAAAAGGATCACTTAAAAAGGAATTTACACTTTATAAGAATGATCACTTTTACTCAGGAAAACTCTGTGCTGTAGGGTTGCCACCTTTCAGAAATTAAAATAAGGACGCATGCTACGCCCATGTCACCCTTCTTTCATATGGTGGGATGGCCGGTGGAGTGAGACAGCAAGAAATAAAGTTATGTGCAAATATGTATGTGAAGGCTGGTTCCAGATCAAATTTACCACGGGGGCCAGTAGTCAATGTTTTTTCATGGGGTTATTTACAAAAGGATGAAACAAAAAACAGATGTATTAAATGATCCCTGATCTAGCAGATGGAAAGTGTCATTCTATTTCACTAGAGAAGCTAAAACTGCAGTACCATAAGTTTTAAAGAACAAAGAGACAGTATAATTTCTTCAGCTCCCCTCTTAATTTTTTTAAAAATTGCTAGCATTCATCCTCACTGACACTGTTCAGCCTGGGATGTGTGTCTTCCCCCCTCACGTCTGTATCTTTGCTAGGACATGGTAGAGTATCGGTTGAGGACGTTTTAAAAAGACGCAGGTTGAGAGCGGCTCACCACGACTGCTAAGCTCCTTTTGTACTGCACCGCTGGCCGGGTCGACCCAGGTCCAGCGGTGCAGTACAAAAGGGGCTTAGTGTCCGTCTCTAGGCAACAGTGACATCATCATTGGTCCGAAGCGTTCTGGGGTCCTTGCTAGCTCCCGCCACAATTTAGCTGACCTTAACATATCTTGTGCTTTATTTTCGTAATTATTGTTACACTAAATGTTTATATGTGTGTGATAGGCGTTACTGTCGGACATACAGAAATACGGAACAAATAGCGTCTCGTATACGGGGCGATTCGGTACTTTACGAAAAGGATGGCAATCCTACTGTGCTCTTCTCCCATTAAAACTGTAGAAACTATATCAAACACAAGTAAATCCACAGTTTGGTAGGTAACTGGTATTTTGGATGATGTTGTAATGACAATAAATGTCTTAATTCATTCATAAATGAAGTCACCTGAACAATACAGTAGCTGAACAGAATGGGGTTGTGGTTATAATTAATGTCGGTAGTTATCACAGCCCCTCCTTGAAGCACACAAGGCAGCAGCCATATTAGCTTAGTACATTAGCGGTAGCATCTCCTGAAAAATGACACTTTACTAAGACTGCCTGTCTCAGACTCACCTAAGACAACATACAAACAACCCAGAAAGTCGCCACCCATCAGTTCTCTTTCAAGATTCTAGACTTGACGCAAGTGGTATTTCTTTTAGAAATAAAACGGGGTAAATTGGGGGAGAGGCAGCGGGGAGGGGGTGGGGGGGCTAGGAGGTAGCGAGAGGCAATATGCTAGCACTACATGGTGTAAGATTAACAACGGCCCAAAACCGTGTTTTAAATCAAGATTTAAGGTAATGTATCAAACTTCATGCGCAAAATAAAATATACTACAGAAATATGAAAGCATTAAACTCACCGTTGGGTTTGCGTTCGCCTCCATGGTCGCCAGCCTCGGTGACGCTGGTAGTTCTTCAATATGACGGTTGCGTCACGTGATTAGCTGGGTCCTGGAATCTGACATCCATTGCTAATGTCTGTGACCTGAAGTAACCTCGCCACTTTTACAGCGAATTTTTAGACGTTGAATTTGAGACAGCGAATTTGAGCAAGTTGAATTGGAGGACACTGAAATTATTGCATTCGAATTTTGAAAAGTTGAAATTTTTTATATGCTGAATTTTTTAACACTGAAAATTTAAACTGTGAAAAATATGTATATTGAAAATTTGATCACTTTGAAATAGGAATGTGAATTTTTTTAATAAATGAAAATTGCAACCATGTACAAATAATGACACTGAATTTTTTTTTCATGTACAAATAATGACACTGAATTTTTTTTAGGTTAAAAATATATTCTGAATTTATTTTAACACTGAAAAAGTAAGCACTAATATACAACATTCAAATTTCAGAGGCATTTTTTATTCAAATTCTGATGGCACATATTTACTTCCATAGGTGACCACCGTTAGGACGTCAGGGTTGGCATTGTGTGATCCTCCCTCCTGGTTACCGCAAGGGGCCGCGCAGCTGCACTCTGGGTCGTTAGAGGTCACTAAATCCAGGATTTATCCGTCCCTCTACATAGTGAACTGCAGTACTCCAGATGAGTTGCTATTGTTAAAAGGAGGAAATTATCTGATTAGTTAACTTCTGGGAAAGGTTCGGCTCCCTCCTTTCCTCGGGTTCTCTCGGCAGGCCTTACATGGTCATAAAGGTGAGCGGTAATGTATGTTGACGTCGCAAGTTTACAGAGTTTAATTCAACGTAAGACAATGTATGAACTTACCTCAGAACCTGGAGAACAGCGGAGACGTGCATCAACCTGCCTGAATTGGACGAGGAGATGGAAAGAAAGGAAGGCAGAGACATGCAAAGATGTCTTTGGGGAGCAGTGAGGGAAATTCTAATGGGATACTACTGTGTGGGAAGATTGTCTTCTTCATCTTTTTTTTTTTTAATTTATTCAACCAGGCGCATCTTTACTCCTCGGACCAGGAGTCACCCTGATCCTCTCCCCGAGGTCTGATGCCCCTACCGTGTTTTACGGCCTTTAATAGATGGGCTTGAAAGCTGCAACTTTTGTATAGAGTTCCCTCACTCAGTCAGTTTTGGAAGCAATTTACTATAGTGACGGGAAACAAAGAGGTCAGGAGTCAGAATATCTTGCTGGTTACATAGCCACAATTGGGCCATTTGAGTCAAGACATGTTAAGCTTAAAACTGGTTTAATTTAGATTTGTTCCCTCAACCTTATGGAGGCGCGGATAGGTCCTTTAAATTATTTAAGAATAGAGGTGGGAATTGACTTCGCTTGAAGCCGAAGGTGGTAGGATTTGATTTGGTGACAGAGCTGGTGTGTTTTTGCAGTTTAAAGGCTGTCACAGGTGAAGTGGGGATGTCTAGCGGAGGATTGACAGGCCGAGCCAAAGAATCAGGGATCTAATTTGTATTTGTGCTCTGCGGCTTTGATCGTTTAGTGGAACTTGTGCTATATTGTCGTTCAGGTGAAAGGTTCTACTGCTTTTGTAGACTTGTCAGTCGTTGTTTACCCTTATTGTTAGTTTTATTGTCATTAGTTATTTCCACTCTGTTTACATTCAGGTCTGCCCGGATATGAGTCGCAGGATGGCCAGGGTGCTTCTGATTGGTTGCTTCCGTCATGTGGTAAGTTCAAGGACATATGGAAAAAGGATTTCATGTCGTCTTCGTTCCTTTTGATCATGAAACGTAACGGATTGCAATTCACAAGCTACCAGTAATATTATGGGACATGTTCCGATTTTGTTTAGGAGTAAATGAAAAAACAAAGTCCGTATAATACTATTTTATAAGTTAAAGGTCTCTAATGTCCGATGGACTTGAACTCCAACCTTCTCCTACGGCCTTGGCCACTCTTAGTGGAGGAGGGGTTTGCGCATGCGCTGGCCCTTGAGGGCTGAGAGGAAGATGGCGGCTTGTAAACATTGTCGCTAACCGGTGGAGCTAATGCTGCCTAATACAAATCCCATAGCTGCCGCCCTGTTCCGGTTTAGCCCAAAAGCACCGGAGGTACGGATTGTACATAGCGGAGTCATCCCTAGGTTGTTTACCTGGGCCTACTCTTATAATCGGCCTGAGGTGCGAGTTTGTGGCGGTGAGTGAGCAGTCAGGAGCCCGTGCACCCAGCTGCAGGCAGGCAGGCATATATCCACCACCGCTCCGGCCCCCCCCCCGGAAGCACTCAAAGGTAATAAACAGAGTAGCGCGGGAACACCAGGGGACGCGGTCGTGTTTTCTAAAGCTATCACTTTGAACCAGAGCGGTTAGCTGGATCAGATCTCCGATGTCGAAGCTGCGCTGTTGCCCAGCCATGATGCCTGTTGTGCTCCGTTATGCTCCGGGAGCTAAGCGCGAATCGCAGCCTCGGCCCGGTGCTGTCCGAACTTTCCCAAGGTTTAGTCATGCAATCTGGGAGCTGATGGAGCACTCTTCACTCAGTGTTGTCCACGTTGGGCTGACAGACCTCGCTGGCTGACAAGGCCCCAGTGGGAACCGCCGGAACAGTGGAGGTCAAAGTCCCACAGGACCTGCGATAGTTACCAGTAAGAGTGCAGAGACTGCAGCTACAGCCACACAAATATGATAGCGTTCACTTTTATCACATATGACAGGTTTACAGTAATCGTTTTAATAGTCGGCCTGACCGGCCATCGACCCATAGTTTCCAGATACTTCAGATCGATCCCGGAGTCAGGGACTCGCCGTCAAAGGCACCCCAAGTCGTTGACATTTAAGTATGTCTACAACCATCTGAATCTATTGTAAACGCTATGTTTGCATTGTATTTGAGCTATTGTATTTTAGGGGGGGGGGGGCAGGTTTTCCCTGTTTATAGAGATCAAACTTGAGAGCGTAATATGGTGTGGTCGGGTGTTGCATGGTGTGGTTGTTGTGATGATGCCTTTGTATGTTTGGGAAACAGCTTCTGATTTCAAGATTTGAGCACAAAGGCAATGTTTTGTACTGTTGTTGCCGCAGTAAATTTTGTTTAGTGTTTAATGTTGTTTGGTGTTCTATAACATGCTGAAGTATAACGGAGCCTGCAGCACTATGTAAGTAGTTACGGTTTGAATTTTGTCGTTTATTGTTTACATCTGTTTTGCTAGGTCTTACTGCCATCCAGTTGGGCCGTGACGAAGCATCAAGAATGGCCCAGGCGCAAGACAAGAAGCGGTAAGAAGTCTAAGTCGGCATCTCGAAACAGTCCAAAGAAAAGAGCCAGGCCACATGCCACACGGGCACCAGAGCCAGGGCCAATCAGGCCCCACGAGGCTCCAAGCCGAGCAGTCAAGGCTGGGCAGAGACAGCCATAGATCAGATAGTGCAATCCGTGTCCAGAGCTAAAGTTGACAATCCACAAGATCAGCATTGATGATTGACAATGATCGGTTCTCGAGAGAGGCTAAGGGGTTGACAGTTTAATCAGAGCGTCATTATCCAGGTCTAACGTGGTGATTCTGAGTCAATTAACTTGCTCTATTTTCAAACCTTAACTCGTTATATATGGTTCTGTTTAAAGCAGCTAAGGTAGGCCTTAGGGTGTGATTTAAGGTGATTCAGCTGAGGGAGATCGGATCTGGGAAGGCAGGCCGTCCACTGGACAGGGGCAGCAGTAGAAGAAAGCTTGTTCTCTTTCCTACCAGGTCGAGCACAAGGAACCGTCGGCAGTGATGGACCGCCAGATCATAAAGTTCCGGACCCGGACCGGAAATTTAAGAAGATCTTGAAGCTACGGAGTGGTCAGATCACTGAAGGTTTTGAGGCTCAACAAAGAGTCTTGAAATTTATATGGTAAAGGATAGGCAGCCAGCAAAAAAGATGCCAGGGTTTGCATTAAGTGGTCATGCTTCCTGGTTTCCGCGAGGGGCCGTGCAGCTGCACCCTGGGTCGTTGGAGGTCACTAAATCTAAGATTTATCCATCCCTCTAAATAAGGGGTTGCAGTAATCCAGACGGGTTGTTATTGTTAAGGAAGAGGTTATCTGAGTTGGTCAATTTTGGGAGAGTTCGGCTCTCTCTCTTCCTCCGGTCCTCTCGGCAGGCCTTGCGCGGTCACAAGGAAAACAACAATGCGTGTTGACGTCACAGAATTACAGAGTTTAATCCAATGTAAGACAATGTATAAACTTATATCAGAAACTGTAGAATAAAGGAGGCATACATTCATTTGCCTGACATAAATGGAAGGACGGAAGGAAAGAAAGGCAAAGATGTGCAAGAGTGTCTTTGGAGAGTTGCAAGAGCCAATCTAATGTGTAACTTCTGTGTGAGAAGTTTTATCTTCTTCTCCTTTAATTTATTCAACAAGGCATGTCTTTGCTCCTACGACCAGGAGTTACCTCTGATCCTATCCCTTATGTCCAAGGCTCCTGCCGTGCTTAAGGCCTTTCACAGATGAGTGTGAAGAGCTACAACTTCTGTATCGATTCCCACAGACAAAAGGTAGTTCAAGCGATCTTAGCGAACCATCTGCTGTAACTACGGGTAACATAGAGGTCAAAGAGCCAGAATACCTTATTGGTTTCAAGATCACAATTAGGCCATTTGAGTCAAGACATGTTGAGTTTTAAAACTAGCTTATTCTAAATTTATTTTCTCAATCTTGTGAAGGCATGAATAAGTCCTTCAAGTTTTAAGAATAGAAGTGGGATTAGCTTTGCTTAAAGCCAAGGGTGGTAAAAATTTGATTTAGCGACAGAGCTGACATGTTTATGTAGTTTAAAAGCTGCCACAGATGAAGCTGGGATGCCTAGCAGAGGTCTGACAAGCCAAGCCAAAGAGCCAGGAGTCTGACATGAATTTGTGGTCTGCGGCTTTGACCAAATAATAGAACTTGGGTTATATTGTCATTCAGGTGAAAGGTTCTTTCGGATTTATAAACTTGTCAGTCATTGCTTACCATTATTGTTAGTTTTATTGTCATTAATTGTTTCCACTCTGTCTGTGTTCAGGTCTGCCCGGATACTAGACGCAAGATGGCCAAAGTGTTTTCTGATTGGTTGCTTCCGTCATGTGGTGCGTTCAAGGACATGTGGAAAAAGGATTTCGTGTTGTCTACATTCATTTTGATCATGGAACGTGACGGATTGCAATTCACAAGCTACCAGTAATATTATGGGACATGTTTCTGATTTTGTTTAGGAGTAAATGAGAAAACAAAGCCCGTATAATACTATTTTGTAAGTTAAAGGTCTCTAATGTCCTATGGACTTGAACTCAGCCCTTCTCCTACGGCCTTGGCCACTCTTAGTGGAGGAGGGGTTTACGCATGCGCTGGCCCTTGAGGGCTGAGAGGAAGATGGCGGCTTGTAAACATTGTCGCTAACCGGTGAAGCTAATGCTGCCTAATACAAAGCCCGTAGTCGCCACCCTGTTCCGGTTTAGCCCAAAAGCACCGGAGGTACGGATTGTACATAGCGGAGTCCTCCCTAGGTTGTTTACCTGGGTCTACTCTTATAATCGGCCTAAGGTGCAAGTTTGTGGCGGTGAGTGAGCAGACCGGAGCCCGTGCACCCAGCTGCAGGCAGGCAGGCATATATCCACCACCGCTCCACCCCCCCCTCCCGGAAGCACTCAAAGGTAATAAACAGAGTAGCGCGGGAACACCGGGGGACGCGGTCGTGTTTTCTAAAGCTATCACTTTGAACCTGAGCGGTTAGCTGGATCAGATCTCCGATGTCGAAGCTGCGCTGTTGCCCAGCCATGATGCCTGTTGTGCTCCGTTATGCTCCGGGAGCTAAGCGCGAATCGCAGCCTCGGCCCGGTGCTGTCCGAACTTTCCCAAGGCTTAGTCATGCAATCTGGGAGCTGATGGAGCACTCTTCACTCAGTGTTGTCCACGTTGGGCTGACAGACCTCGCTGGTTGACAAGGCCCCAGTGGGAACCGCCGGAACAGTGGAGGTCAAAGTCCCACAGGACCTGCGATAGTTACCAGTAAGAGTGCAGAGACTGCAGCTACAGCCACACAAATATGATAGCGTTCACTTTTATCACATGTGACAGGTTTACAGTAATCGTTTTAATAGTCGGCCTGACCGGCCACCGACCCATAATTTCCAGATACTTCAGATCGATCCCGGAGTCAGGGACTCCCCGTCGAAGGCACCCCAAGTCGTTGACATTTAAGTATGTCTACAACCATCTGATTCTATTGTAAACGCTATGTTTACATTGTATTTGAGCTATTGTATTTTGGGGGGGGGGCAGGTTTTTTTTTTTTTTTTTTTTTTTTTTTTTCCCTGTTTATAGAGATCAAACTTGAGAGCGTAATTTGGTGTGGTCGGGTGTTGCATGGTGTGGTTGTTGTGATGATGCCTTTGTATGTTTGGGAAACAGCTTCTGATTTCAAGATTTGAGCACAAAGGCAATGTTTTGTACTGTTGTTGCCGCAGTAAATTTTGGTTAGTGTTTAATGTTGTTTGGTGTTCTATAACATGCTGAAGTATAACGGAGCCTGCAGCACTATGTAAGTAGTTACGGCTTGAATTTTGTCGTTTATTGTTTACATCTGTTTTGCTAGGTCTTACTGCCATAAAGCTGGGCCGTGACGGAGCATCAAGAATGGTCCAGGCACAAGACAAGACGAGCGGTAAGAAGTCCAAGTCGGCATCTCAAAACAGTCCCAAGAAAAGAGCCAGGCCACATGTCACGTGGGCACCAGAGCCAGGGCCAATCGGGCCCCACGGGCTCCAAGCCGAGCAGTCAAGACTGGGCAGAGACAGCCATAGATCAGATGGTGCAATCCGTGTCCAGAGCTAAAGTTGACAATCCACAAAATCAGCATTAATAATTGACAAGGATCAGTTCTCGAGAGAGGCTAAGGGGTTGACAGTTTAATCAGAGCGTCATTATCCAGGTCTAACGTGGTGATTCTGAGTCAATTAACTTGCTCTATTTTCAAACCTTAACTCGTTATATATGGTTCTGTTTAAAGCAGCTAAGGTAGGCCTTAGGGTGTGATTTAAGGTGATTCAGCTGAGGGAGATCGGATCTGGGAAGGCAGGCCGTCCACTGGACAGGGGCAGCAGTAGAAGAAAGCTTGTTCTCTTTCCTACCAGGTCGAGCACAAGGAACCGTCAGCAGTGGTGGACCGCCAGAACATAAAGTTCCGGACACGGACCCGCAATTTGAAAGGTCTTGAGGATAAGAGGTATTCAGATCACTGAAGGCTTTGAGGTTTGATAAAGAATCTTAAATCTGTATGGTAAAAGGATGGGCAGCCAGCGTAAGGATGTCAAGTTTGGCATCAAGCGATCATGCTTCCTGGTTCCTGTGGGGGGCCATGCAGATGCGCCATGGGTCATTTGAGGTGGCTAAATCCAAGATTTACCTGTCCCTCTGTATAAGGAGTTGCAGTAACCCAGAGGAGTTGTTTGTTAAGGGGGAAGTTATCTAAATTAGTTAACTTTGGGAAAAGTTTGGCTCTCCCTCTTCCTCAGGTCCTCTCGGCAGGCCCTGTGTGGCCACAAGGAGAGCAACAGTGTGTGTTGACGTCGTCAAATTGCAGAGTTCAGCCAAAGGTAAGCCAATGTATTAAACTTACACCAGGAACTGTAAAATAACGAAGACATACATTGTTTCCCTGACATTAAATGGAAAGACAGAAAGGAAGAAAGCAAAGGCATCCAAAGACGTCTTTGAAGAGTTGTAAGAGCAATCTAATGGGTTACTTTTGTGTAGGAAGTTTTATCTTTTCTTAAATTTATTCAAACAATGTGTGTCTTGTTCCTCCCACCGGGATGTCTAGCAGAGGCCTGACAAGCCGAGCCAAAGAACCAGGAATCTGATATGAATTTGTAGTCTGAGGTTTTGACCAAATAGTAGAACTTGAGTTATATTGTCATTCAGGTGAAAAGTTCTTTTGTGTTTATAAACTTGTCAGTCATTGTTTACCATTATTGATGGTTTTATTATCGTTCATTGTTTCACTCTGCCTACATTCAGGTCTGCCCAGATACGAGTCGCAACATGGCCGAAGGGTTTCTGATTGGTTGCTTCAGCCATGTGGTGCGTTTGGGGACATAGGGGAAAAGGATTTCGTGCTGTCTTCGTTCATTTTGATTATGAGACGTGACGAATTGTAATTCACAAAGCTATCAGTAACATTGTGTGACGTATTTCTGATTTGTTTCGGAGTAAATGTAAGGCTAAGTCAGTATAAAACTACTTTTGTAAAGTTATAGGTCTCTAATGTCCCATGGACTTGAACTCGGCCCTTCACCTGCGGCCGTAGTTACTTTGAGTGAAGGAGGGGTTTATGCACCCTCCAGAGCCTTGGAGGGCAGAGAAGAGGACGGCGGCTTGTAAACTTTGTCGCTAACCGGTGAAGCTAACGCTGCCTAACACGAAGACTGTAGTCTCCACCCTGCTCCGGATCAGCACTATAATCTCGGAGGTATGGCTTGTAGGTAGAGGAGTCCTCCCTGGGTTGTTTCCTGGGATTACTCTTATCGCTGGCCTGAAGGGGGACTTTGTGACGACGAGTGAGCAGACCGGAGCCCGCACATGCCGCTGCAAGTAAGCAAGCACAGTCCCGCCACCGCTCCAGCCCCCCACAAGAAGCATGCAGGGTAATAAGCGGAATAGCACAGGAACACCGAGGGACACAGTCGTATTGTCTAAGGTTACCACTTTGAACCTGAGAGGCTAGCTGAATCGGGTCCCTGGTATCGAAGCTATTGCTCAGCCATGATGCATGTTGTGCTCGGTCGCGCTTCAGGAGCTAAAGCGCAAACCGCAGTCTCCCCCTGGCGCTAACCGAGCTCTCCCCAGGCTAGTCCTGCAATCTGGGAGTTGATTCCATAGGTTGTAACTCGAGCCTTTTTAGTGATCAGAGCAATTCAAAATCAGACTGATTATTGGAGTGAATTGAGTTGATAAGTTAGATTTGGAAGTGGGTGTTAGCGTTGTTCTTATTCTGGTAGGATTATCTCTCAGTTCTAGCTCAAGGGTTTGCTGATTAACATCTCGTACAAGTTGCTTTTAAGCTAAGCTCCCCTGTGTTTTGTCAACTCGTGGGGATAATGGCTTTTCTGATAACAGGAGGCCATCAGGGAGACCTGGCCAGGACATGTGTGGGGTTGCTGTCCTAGAGGCCAGGATAACTGTGAGGGGGGGTGGCGTAGAGCACGCTTGGCTCAAGGAGCTGAGTCACATAGGGGCTTAGACCTTAAGCCGTGGATGTTGCGATCGTAGCACTGGTAAAGACCCTAACTAGATTTAGTCTTTGGTGTGGTAACTCTGTGTGGGACATTGTACTCAGAACAGCACTAGGAGATGTGCAGATCAGAAATTGTTTAGGCTGTGGAATAAAATAATTATCTACCGTGTGTTTACTTTTATTGGAAGTTTATTTTATATTAATCTTACAGTGTTAATCAGTTTATTAGGTCTCACTCAGTCTTACAGGGTCGTTGTTTCTCTTTTCAGCCACAGTGTGTCAACAGTTTGGCCGTCGCCTTCATTCTGGACCTGGGGAGATCCATCTCCCTCAGTACATTAGAGCTGTCTTCCCACCATTTTCATCTGGCTCCCAGCGGGAAACCGAGGTCTTGACGTTGGCCAGGCCAAACATGCTGCGAACCAAGGGCGAAAACGTTTCATACCTGCCGACTTTGGTCTTGGCTCTACGCCTCGGAGTAGAAGGTTTCATTTTAAAATAGATGGCCACGTCGATCACCAGGCCCACGCCGCTCCCCAGCGGGGCCATACCGGGCACCGCGGCTCTCGGGCGAGGACAGGCGATCGCCCCCCCCCCCCTCCCTCACCGCCCGACGCCCCGGCCAAGGGGCAGACGGACGGTAGCCAACACACATCAGACCCCGCCATGGCCACCCACTCAGTTGCCGCCGAGGGACCCGCAACGGCCAACAGCCAGGACGACGCCCCCCCACCCACCGCCACAAGCCTTGCGACCAGCGCCACCACGTCCCCAGCGGCCGAGAGCGGCTAAGGCGCCAACCGCACCGGAGCGAGGCCGGAGAGCCAGAACCCAGCAGACCTGCGAAACCCACCCGCGGCAACCTGTCCAGCCACCGCTAACCGGCCCCCGGCGAGAGTGGAGAGGCCGCGACCCCGGCATTCAAGGTCGCACCCCCCCTAGACTCCAAGTCCCTCCATCGCCCACCAATCGCGATGGGGCTGGTCCGCTTGAACCCCAAGAAGACCTCCACCCCCCCAGTGGCAGCCAGCCACCCCCCTCAATCTCCAATATAAGGAGCAGCGAGGGGGTCGGAGCACCGCACTTGGCACCCCCAGACTGGACCACCCCGCACCACCTCCAGACACGGCCAACCGGGACAACCCCATCCAGCCCGGGCAGCCCAAGCCCACCATCCAACACCGGCGCCGCAGAAAAGGCCGTCGGCAGTCGACTGGCTCAGGCGAAACCAAGGCCCAACTCCGCCTCCCCTCACCAAGCCCGCTCCCACCAGGCCCAGGACAACCAGCCTAGGCCACGTCAGCTCCGCACACCACTCCAGGGAACCGCCAGTTGCTAGCGTCAAGACCCCCTCCCGGGGGGGGGGGGTGCCAGTGGAGGGACCCACCGATCCTCCGAAGCATAGGTGAGATCTCCCTCACCGGGATGGAAGGTAGGATCCCCCCCCCCCACCCCCGGTCAACCCGGAACCCCAAGCACACGTGTGCCAGGGTCTCGTCAACTATTGGGACAGGGCCAGTGCGAACCGTCCACTACGCATAGTCGTCCACAATATGTCCCACCCCCGGAAGCACCCAATCAGAGGCCGCTACACCATCAGGCCCCGACCCCAGGACCAGCGCGAGACAGGAGCTCCCCCAAGACCAGGAGACCCCCAGACACGCCTGTCCAGGACCCACTGAGAAGGCACAGGCCGTCAGCGCAGGTGAGCGCAGCAACACTCCGGCCCGAGAGGGCGAGCCCGGAACCTCACCGGACCGGGAATGTGAGTGGAGGGCCCAAACAGGGGCCGAAGAGGAGAGGGGACACAGGGCCCCGCGCTCCACTCCAACCCCCAGCGCAGTCGACCGGGCACGCCCCGTGCGGGCGAGCACCACGGAGCCAGCACGTCCACGCAAGCCGCCGACCAGGTCGCAGACGCCCGCTCCAACCCCACCCCAGCCCCAGCACCATGCCAACACTAGGCCCGCCTCGCCGCACCCGCCAGACCGACCTCAACCGCCCCGGGCCCCCAGCGCTGGAGGGTCCAGCCACAAAGGAGACCGGGGAGGCGGAGGCGGAGGCAGGGCGGAGCAGGCCGGCCAACGGCAAAGTCGTCAGCACCGCAGCCCACCACGAAGAGGGGGAAGGGGAATTCTCCACGCCAACCCATGTCTGCAACCAAAGCTGTGAGTAAGATAAGGTCCCCTTGGGTGTTACTCGGAATTTGTCACTTATGTTAAATGGTGCACGTCCCATCAGTAGTATTCTTGTGAAAGGAAATGTTGCATATATAGACCAGGGCAATCAACTCAGCGTCGGTGTGACAGCGTAGTGTGGGATCAAGAATTAATTTTCTCCCTCATATAATAGGGGTACTGATCGGTTCCCACTTTAATCCTCCGCCTTTACAGAAGCCGAAGGACAGCTCCATTCCAGCCGCCACCACCCCGATGGGACACCTGGGCACCCACCGGGCGGGAGGGACAAAATCCGGAGAGACGACACGGTGAGCAACGGAGCGGAACCCAGCCAGCGTCGGGCTCTTAGCTTAGGCATTCAGAATTGCTGGGACTTGGAGTTGATATCCCCTTATATTTGGTCGTTAAGGTTGAAGTGACGATTTTTATGGAAATTATAAGCTGTACAGGGAGCAGGTTTCATGCAATTGACAATTCACTTATTTGGATAACAAACCGTATTTATGTCTGCGTTGGAGAAACTTGGGCTCACAACCTAGCAGCACGAGGGATTTGAATTAGATGTTTGGTTAGACAAGTAGTCCCTGCCACTGGCTACGTGAGTCTCGGGTCCGGCCATCAGGTATACGATACTCGGAGTGGCAGAAGGTTTTAAACGCTAGCCAAGACCCGATCTATGGTGTCAGAGAGTTCCACCATGTTGTAGTTGGGCCTTAGGTCTCTTCAGTTTTAAAGAGGGACGCAGTTGCCATGTGGATGAGGTACACGGGGACAGAGATTGAATTCAGACAGTTAGAGGCAGTTGGTTCCTGTACCATATGGTCCGATCCGCTATATTTTGTTCAGAAACTGTGAGGGCGAACAGAAGACCATTTGAGGCATGTAAGAGGGCAGTTTATTGTCTATTGTAGTACTGGTATTTGTGTCTTTGATTCTGATTGCATTAACATGGGAGGGGAATAGAGCAGGGGTCAGGGGGCTCCTTGATACAAACTTTTATTCAGGTTTACCGTGAGTTTAATTTGAATGGGCATCATAATTCAAAATGCAGCAATGGTAGGATCAAGTCAGCCATACGACACCCAGGAATTTCTGTCCTAGTTGAGGTTACACATACTATTCATCTCCTCGTGCAGTAACTCCGAGTTCCATATTATGTAGTTAATGACCTCCAACTCTGCCCTCCCTCATGATCACAGGACGGACACCCATGTTGAGACCTGACTCTGTGTTCTCCCCTTTAGAACCGCAGAGACCTGGTAGTCCGAACCAACAGACACCAGGCCTCTGCCGCTCACCAGCACCACCGGATCGGCGCTGCGGCTCACAGGAGAGGACAGGAGATCCACCTCACCCGCTTGACATCGCCGCCCAGGGTCCGACCGAGGAGAGCCAGCACACCGCGGGTGCCATCGTGGTTGGCCTCACCGCCTCTCCCGAAGGACTTGCATTGGCTCGCAACATGGACGACACCCTCCCATTCCTCGCCACAGGCCCAGCAGCCCGAGCTGCCGCGCCCCCCACGGTTGAGAGAGGCCAGGGCGCCGGAGCGAGGCCGGAGAGCCAGGACACAGTCCGACACGCGCAATCCCCCGAGGCCACCCAGCCAGCAGCCGCCGACCGGGTCAACCGGCGAAAGTGGCGAGGTCGCGACCCTGGCATCCCAGGCCGCACCATCGCCCACACTACCGGTCCCTCCATCTCCCACCCACCGCGATGGGGTTGGTCCGGGTAGGCACCCTGCAGAGACATCCCCCACCCTCCCCCCCGGTGGCAGCAAACCCACCACCACCTCCATCTCCAATCCGGGGAGCAGCGATGGGGCCAGAGCTACCGCGCTCGGTATCTCCAGATCGGACCATCCCACACCATCTCCCGACCTGGCTGACTGAGAAGACCCCCTCCCGCTCGGGCAGCCCCGGCCCGCCGCCCATCCCGGCGCCGCGGAAATGGCCACCAGCGGTCGACCGACCCGGGTGGAGCCCAGCCACGGCTCAGCTCCTTACCTCCCGGTCAGCTCCTCTCGGGCCCAAATGCCAGCCAGGTTCATGTCGGCCCCGCATACCACTCTAGGGATACCGTGGACCACGAGCATCCCGACTCTCTGGGGGGGGGACCTGAAGGGGCCACCGCCGTTCCCACGAGGCATGGGCGCGATCTCTTCCACCGGGCTGGAAGGCAGGAACCCCCCCCCCCGGGCCGACCTAGACTCACAGGCATCACATGCCCGGGTCTCATCGACCACCAGGGCAGGGCCAGCGCGAACCGTCCACTCCGCGCAGCCGTCCACCGCCAGGCCCTGCCTGGAAGCACTCAGGCAGGACCCGCCACACCGGAGCTGCACGGCACCCCCCCGAGGAGCCTAGGGAGCTCACCACCGTACCGGACGACACCGAGGATGCGGGCCAGCCCCTCACCATCCCCGTCCCACATCAGCGGGTGGAGACTCCCGATGCCAGCGGGACCCCGCGCGCCCCCACCCCCAGAGCCCCCGATGGCCGCCGACACTTCGCTGGGGGCCACGGCCACCAGCGATGGTTCACCACTGGCCCCGGGCAAAGTGCCAAACACGCCCAGCTCCCCGCACCCGTCCTCTCCCTCCCACAGTTCACCGCAGGCCTCCTCGACCCATTTGGTGCCTATGTAGCACAAGGCAGCCTCCTTGCCATCCAGAATCAGGGATGCGGCGGCCGCCATGTCACCCCCGCACAGGCTCTGGACAGTCCTGTGTACATCCCTCCCGCTCGCCCCGGCCACACGGAGCCTACAAGGTGTCCAAGGCTTGCTTGCGCGTATTATGTTGGAGCCCCTCACCAGCTCCACATGGAGCGACAGTGCCCCGCCAACCAGAGTCGGCTAGGACCCCGGGGGGACGCCCGCATCGCCGAAACGATGCTCCAGGCAGCATCCAAGCGCCACACTGAGCCTGGTCACCCGCCCGCTCGCAGGGGGGGGGGGGAGGCCCGCGTGGTGGCCGGGGCAGCCGCCACGGTGTCTCGGTCTCTGCCCCCTGGCATGCACGGAGAGGCCTCCCCCAGCTCTGAAACTGGAAGAGCAGGTCCCACACACAAACGCGAAGTTAGTCGTGGGGCAAGCGCGCCTGCCAGCCCTGCATCCGGCCGCGTGGCAGGCAGCGCTGCGGAGGCCCGGTTTCGAGACGTCGCACCCGATGCAGAGCCAACCTAACCCCCCTCGCCCGGTGTCCCTTGGGGATATGTCCCAGGCCGTCCCCGGCAGCCTCCAGGACCGCGCCACAGAGGGGACAGGGCAGCTCCCTCCAGGGGACCCCCAGACCCACCATCGTCACAACGGGGAGTCCGAGATCAGGGCCAAGGGCCTCCCCAAAGTCCCCGTCAAGGCCGAAAAACGCAATGTTCCCGGCCGAGTGGGGAGCGGAGGAGGATCACACCACCGCCGTAGAGGCAGTACCAGCACCAAGCGGAAGCCCGCGGCCGAAGGTGCCGTCCGAAGTCGTCGGACCAGGCAGAGACGAAGAGTGCGCCGCCGCCAATCTCCCAGGTCTTTAACTCTCAGCTGCCATGAACTCAACTGGTCGAAACCGGTTCAACCGCTCCACAAGTGCTCCGCCGCCACAGCGAGAGGCCGACCAATAGGGTGGAACGAGTGCTCCACCGCCACCGTGGTCGGCCGAACCAACAGGGCGGGATGAGTGCCAAGGCAGTCCCGCCCAGCACTGCGTGGCAACCAGTCCGCTCCAAAGGAGACGACTGGCCACGTCAACAGGCATCACTGCATGCAGCACTCCAAAGTGAAGGCGAACACACCGCTCACATTGCTGTGTTCGTTCGGCCAACCCCGCCTGTACCGGGCCCCCAGTGCTGGCCGACCCGGCCAAGAAGGAGAGCAGGGAGGCCGAGTTGGGGCGGAGCGAATTGGCTGGAGCGGCAGAGTCGCCCACATCACCACCCACCACACTGAGGGGGAAGGGGAGCTTCCACGCCAATCCAGCCAGCCCCGTTTGTCTTCCCCCCTGTGTCCTGCATGTGGCCGGATCAGCCAGTATTTAAGTTCTCATCTTGTCTCCGTTGGTCAGGTTGGTCTCTTTGAATTAGTTTGATTTGATATTATATGATTCTAACTTGTTAACTATTGTTAAACATGAATAGTTAATAGTTAAGACAAATAAAATGTTTCTGTACTGTTCATTTTGCTTTCCTTTTCCAGAGGGCCCCTCCGAGGAAGAGCAGCGACAGTAGCTCCTCGCAGAGCGCCATGCCCTGGGCCTCTGAGATAACCGTAAAACCATCGCCTTGGAGACTCTCAACTTGTCCTGCCTGATTCCGGGCCAGGAATCCGATAAGCCAGTGTGAGATAGACCGTGTTGTTAGCCAGTGACAACCTCGGCGCTGTGACTGCGTGATGAAGTGTCTTTCCCCCTCCCTTTAGAGTCACAGCGCTCTCTGCGGTTAGGGACCCCAAAGATAATAAAAGAGAGGGACAAGCATTTGTGCTTTAGAGCAGTAGGAGATTTATAACTGAAGCACATCTCTGTCTGTTCACCTCGTGAGTAATCAGAATCCAACTATCTCTTGTTTTCCTGTGTTATTTGCTGTACTTAACCGGTGTCCACTATGACAGACATGCATGTGGTCAGAGTGATGGAATACGAGACTAAATCGCTGGCGGAGATGGCAGACGAGGCTAGCGGGCTTGATGAACAGCAAGACTCCAACCCGGCAAGACCACTGGCGACCGGGGGTCAAAGTTGGAGAAGTCAAACAAGAAGCATATTCTGAGCTGCGGAAGGAGTATGGTCCAGGAGAGCTCCGTGCTGCAATTCCAGAGGCACGAGGGTGTGTAGCGCTGCTTCTGACATGAGAGTTTTGATTGTGGACATAAGTGTATGTGAAGTCTTGAGAGGCAACAGGATGTTCTGTAACGTCTAGGTTCTAGGAGGTTTGCATGATTCATTTATTTGTGAAATGCATGTTATCCTTTTAGGTGTGTCTCACCTTCAGCCATCCTGGAACCTGACAGGAAGGAGGGGGAGGCCCGCATCAGATTCAGATCCTCTACAGAAAGGGCTATGCTTGCTGGAGTTTAACTGGCCGGAGAGCCGACCAAGAGGGTGAGGACAACGGCTCATGAGTAGACTGCTGTCTGAAGTTCTGAGAAGGACACTGAGAGTTTGGGGCACAGAAAGACTGAGATACTCAAAACTGAGGGATTGAGGCAAGAGACTGTTGGAGAAGCAGCATCAGAATGCATGTGTATTGCTTTGGTGCCTTGCCTTTCAGCCATGCCGGTTCACCATATAGCTAAAGACATGTCAGTTTTAGAGCTAACATTAACTGATTTAACAAGAGCTCAGATTTGTCCAGTGATCCCCGAATGACAAGGTAGGCATTGGTCGCACTGACTTTCTTAGAGATGAGAGAGTAATGTTTATAGTGATACATTTGTTGTACCTGGTGTTAGAAAGCCAATGTCTTTGAAACGTTTTAAAGTTGCGCATAACATGTGCAAGTCTTATGGATGGATTATGCTTTGCTTCAAATCGCCTGCACCAAAGTTTAGACGGAGGTCCAAAACGAGCCATCATCAATGGATAGTGTGTCATAAAATGATGTTTAGGTGTGAGATTTCTCATACAGCTGCTTGAAAAGAGCATGACGCTCGATTATCAATTGTTTTAGAAACACAGCAAGCCCTTTGATAACCACTGGTGCAAAATAATGCTGCAGATCTCATTTAATAAAACAAGTAATTCCAGTGTTGACTCTTTCTTGTTCACAAGATCTCCATGCAAAAAGGGACAAGGCGAGCAAAAGACACCACATTTGAGAAGCCGATTGTTTTACAGGATTCTCGGTAGCTCTCCGATTCAATATGACACTTGGCTTATTATATTTACACTTCCATAATGAAAACCTGAAATTCATTCATTCAGTTCTTCCAATGTAA
>CM071341.1:25980200-25982700 GCA_036418095.1 Xiphophorus birchmanni | reverse complement strand
GCGGGGCGGAGAGCCCCGAAACGCCCGTGCCCGGGCCTGGAGGCGAGCTTGCAAGGCTGGAGGAACCGTCCGTTGAAGCGCCGACACAGAGTGCCGGGGCCGACGGGGGCCCTCCATGGCAAGCCACGAGTGCTGTTCGGTCGGGTGTACGTGTGTGGTGGTGGTGGTGGTGGTGTATGTATGGAAAGGTCAAACCTGGAGCTCAGACCTCCAACGGGCACTTGGGACAACCGTGAAGCCGCCCACAGCGCATCGAATTCGGCCTGAGCCAGGTCCACCTTTGCCTGTGCTTGCTCGCTTCCACGGAGCTCAGAACCGACCCAGAGAACCGCCAGGCCCATCAGAAGGACCGAGGAGACTCACCGGAGCGGCCTGAGCCCGCAGCGTTACTGCCTCGAAGATCCAGAGAACCAGAGCGAAAATCTGGGAAAACGGCTTAAAATGCTGGAAAAAGCCCAAAAAGTGTCATAAATCGGCCTTATCTGAGCTTCAGAAGACCCCTAGAACCGCCCTGGATCAAAACACTTTGTCATTTTTCGCTCCAAGTCCTCTTTTCCAACTGCTCCCTATAATCCCGCCGGTGGGGTTTTTCTGTGTAAGGTCCCAAAATCCTATCTATCCGTCAAGCCATGGCGGGCAATGCTTTGGAGGTCCGCACTTCGGTTCTGTGCCTCTGGTAAGGCAGCTATAAGCCCGAGTCCCAGGACAGTGAGGTGCTGCGGACACGGCCGCCTGCTTCATGTAGGGTCTCTGGAAGTCCGAAAATTCAACTTTATCCCAGGAAGACGGGAGTGATACAGGCGTGATCAGGGCATTATTCTGGGCTTATTGATCCTGGTCTTGAACCTCCTGGTCCCCGGGAAAGTGCATTTTCGAACCCTTTGACCAATTAGGGTTTTCGATTTTTAATTCCTCCTGCGGGCGTCCCAGAAGCCAAACAACCACACCAGGCTACTCTCCAGACTCTGGCCTTTCCGGCAATATATGGCTTTCCCCGGAGAAATGCATTTTTAAAAAGTTTTATGGAGGTCGAAAATCACCGGGGCCTCCGGAGCCCGAGGCCGACGACAGTGAGCGGCTGCGGATACACCACCTGCTTCATGTAGGGTCTCTGGAAGTCCGAAAATTCAACTTTATCCCAGGAAGACGGGAGTGATACAGGCGCGATCAGGGCATTATTCTGGGCTTATTGATCCTGGTCTTGAACCTCCTGGTCCCCGGGAAAGTGCATTTTCGAACCCTTTGACCAATTAGGGTTTTCGATTTTTAATTCCTCCTGCGGGCGTCCCAGAAGCCAAACAACCACACCAGGCTACTCTCCAGACTCTGGCCTTTCCGGCAATATATGGCTTTCCCCGGAGAAATGCATTTTTAAAAAGTTTTATGGAGGTCGAAAATCACCGGGGCCTCCGGAGCCCGAGGCCGACGACAGTGAGCGGCTGCGGATACACCACCTGCTTCATGTAGGGTCTCTGGAAGTTCGAAAATTCAACTTTATCCCAGGAAGACGGGAGTGATACAGGCGTGATCAGGGCATTATTCTGGGCTTATTGATCCTGGTCTTGAACCTCCTGGTCCCCGGGAAAGTGCATTTTCGAACCCTTTGACCAATTAGGGTTTTCGATTTTTAATTCCTCCTGCGGGCGTCCCAGAAGCCAAACAACCACACCAGGCTACTCTCCAGACTCTGGCCTTTCCGGCAATATATGGCTTTCCCCGGAGAAATGCATTTTTAAAAAGTTTTATGGAGGTCGAAAATCACCGGGGCCTCCGGAGCCCGAGGCCGACGACAGTGAGCGGCTGCGGATACACCACCTGCTTCATGTAGGGTCTCTGGAAGTCCGAAAATTCAACTTTATCCCAGGAAGACGGGAGTGATACAGGCGCGATCAGGGCATTATTCTGGGCTTATTGATCCTGGTCTTGAACCTCCCGGTCCCCGGGAAAGTGCATTTGCGAACCCTTTGACCAATTAGGGTTTTCGATTTTTAATTCCTCCTGCGGAGGTCCCACAAACCAAACAACCACACCAGGCTACTCTCCAGACTCTGGCCTTTCCGGCAATATACGGCTTTCCCGGGGGAAATGCATTTTTAAAAAAATTTATGGAAGTGGAAAATCACCGGGGCCTCCGGAGCCCGAGGCCGACGACAGTGAGCGGCTGCGGATACACCACCTGCTTCATGTAGGGTCTCTGGAAGTCCGAAAATTCAACTTTATCCCAGGAAGACGGGAGTGATACAGGCGTGATCAGGGCATTATTCTGGGCTTATTGATCCTGGTCTTGAACCTCCCGGTCCCCGGGAAAGTGCATTTTCGAACCCTTTGACCAATTAGGGTTTTCGATTTTTAATTCCTCCTGCAGAGGTCCCACAAACCAAACAACCACACCAGGCTACTCTCCAGACTCTGGCCTTTCCGGCAATATACGGCTTTCCCGGGGGAAATGCATTTTTAAAAAAATTTATGGAAGTGGAAAATCACCGGGGCCTCCGGGGCC
>CM071341.1:25962700-25965200 GCA_036418095.1 Xiphophorus birchmanni | reverse complement strand
CTGCGGAGGTCCCACAAACCAAACAACCACACCAGGCTACTCTCCAGACTCTGGCCTTTCCGGCAATATACGGCTTTCCCGGGGGAAATGCATTTTTAAAAAAATGTATGGAAGTGGAAAATCACCGGGGCCTCCGGAGCCCGAGGCCGACGACAGTGAGCGGCTGCGGATACACCACCTGCTTCATGTAGGGTCTCTGGAAGTCTGAAAATTCAACTTTATCCCAGGAAGACGGGAGTGATACAGGCGTGATCAGGGCATTATTCTGGGCTTATTGATCCTGGTCTTGAACCTCCCGGTCCCCGGGAAAGTGCATTTTCGAACCCTTTGACCAATTAGGGTTTTCGATTTTTAATTCCTCCTGCGGAGGTCCCACAAACCAAACAACCACACCAGGCTACTCTCCAGACTCTGGCCTTTCCGGCAATATACGGCTTTCCCGGGGGAAATGCATTTTTAAAAAAATTTATGGAAGTGGAAAATCACCGGGGCCTCCGGGGCCCGAGGCCGACGACAGTGAGCCGCTGCGGACACAGGAGCCTGCGCAGGTGCCCTGCCCTGGAAGTCCGAAAATTCAACTTTATCCCAGGAAGACGGGAGTGACACAGGCGTGGTCAGGGCATCATTCTGGGCTTATTGATCCTGGTTTCAGACGTCTATGAACTGGGGAAACCACCTTTGCGGACCCTGCACTAACCCTATTACAACCACACTTGGAACCTCTCCTGGAGGTCTGGAGGGCCCTGAGCTTATGCTATAGCCTGAAATGGAGCCACGAAAGCCGGCTGCGACACCTGCCGTTGACTCCTGCACTCCTCCAGGCCTGGAGGTCTGGGGGGGCCCTGAGCTCATACCTGAAGTAGCCTGAAATCGAGCCACGAAAGCCGGCTATGACACCTGCCGTTGACCCCTGCACTCCTCCAGGCCTGGAGGGCCCTGAGCTCATACCTGAAGTAGCCTGAAACCGAGCCCTGGAAGCAGGCTCTGACACCTGCTGTTGACCCCTGCATCCCAACCCTAACCCTTACGTACGTACAACCACACTTGGAACCACCCCTGGGGGTCTGGAGGGCCCTACCCTTGCATCACAGCCTGAAATCCAGCCACGAAAGCCGCCCACCACTCCACCACCACCACACTGGACAAACGCACAACCTCACGCACCCTCATGACCCGGGCACCCTACACTTAAGCACTCCTCCACCTTACCCACCAGCACGCACGGCCCGGAGGCCCGTGCCCCTGGTAAGGCAAGGGGGTGTGGGCTAGAGAGGCCAGGGCTCTCCCGCCCGGGGGACGGGAGGACCCTGGCCGGCCTCTGCGGGCTGTCCTTGCCCTGGTGGGTCCGGCCTCCACGCCTCTGAGTGGGGGCTGGAGGACCACGGAGCCCACCGGGCGCGCACGTACTCGGCAGCCGACCGGAGGAACGAGCCTTCGCGGAGAACCGGGACTGCCAGGGCACCCTTCGAACCTCTGTACCCGCACTTAAGCACCCCTACACGGACTAGACCCACCAGCACGCACGGACCGGAGGCTCGTGCCCCTGGTAGGGCAAAGAGAAACAGCTCCGGGTGGGGAGAGGGAGGCTGGGGTCTCACTCTGGCCTTTCCGGCAATATATGGCTTTCCCCGGAGAAATGCATTTTTAAAAAGTTTTATGGAGGTCGAAAATCACCGGGGCCTCCGGAGCCCGAGGCCGACGACAGTGAGCGGCTGCGGATACACCACCTGCTTCATGTAGGGTCTCTGGAAGTTCGAAAATTCAACTTTATCCCAGGAAGACGGGAGTGATACAGGCGTGATCAGGGCATTATTCTGGGCTTATTGATCCTGGTCTTGAACCCCCTGGTCCCCGGGAAAGTGCATTTTCGAACCCTTTGACCAATTAGGGTTTTCGATTTTTAATTCCTCCTGCGGGCGTCCCAGAAGCCAAACAACCACACCAGGCTACTCTCCAGACTCTGGCCTTTCCGGCAATATATGGCTTTCCCCGGAGAAATGCATTTTTAAAAAGTTTTATGGAGGTCGAAAATCACCGGGGCCTCCGGAGCCCGAGGCCGACGACAGTGAGCGGCTGCGGATACACCACCTGCTTCATGTAGGGTCTCTGGAAGTCCGAAAATTCAACTTTATCCCAGGAAGACGGGAGTGATACAGGCGTGATCAGGGCATTATTCTGGGCTTATTGATCCTGGTCTTGAACCTCCCGGTCCCCGGGAAAGTGCATTTGCGAACCCTTTGACCAATTAGGGTTTTCGATTTTTAATTCCTCCTGCGGAGGTCCCACAAACCAAACAACCACACCAGGCTACTCTCCAGACTCTGGCCTTTCCGGCAATATACGGCTTTCCCGGGGGAAATGCATTTTTAAAAAAATGTATGGAAGTGGAAAATCACCGGGGCCTCCGGAGCCCGAGGCCGACGACAGTGAGCGGCTGCGGATACACCACCTGCTTCATGTAGGTTCTCTGGAAGTCTGAAAATTCAACTTTATCCCAGGA
>CM071341.1:25940200-25957700 GCA_036418095.1 Xiphophorus birchmanni | reverse complement strand
CTGGTGGTTTGAAGCTGGAACCAAGTCTAAATTTTGAGTTTTAAAGGTTTTGAATGTTAGAGACCAAAAACGCTTTATCTCAGTGAGAGAAGTGAAAAAGTGACAATATGTGAATTTTAAGCACTACACTCAATATTCAGCCTTATTAGCTTTGGAACAGCAAAGAAATGCTGAGATGCAGTAGTTCTGGTGGTTTGAAGCTGGAGCCAAGTCTAAATTTCGAGTTTCATGAGTTTTGAATGATAGAGACCAAAAAAGCGTTTTCTCAGCGAGAGAAGTGAAAAAGTGACAATATGTGAATTTTCAGCACTGCGTTCAATTTTCAGCCTTATTAGCTTTGGAACAGCATAGAAATGCTGAGATGCAATAGTTCTGGTGGTTTGAAGCTGGAACCAAGTCTAAATTTTGAGTTTTAAAGGTTTTGAATGTTAGAGACCAAAAACGCTTTATCTCAGCGAGAGAAGTGAAAAAGTGACAATATGTGAATTTTCAGCACTGCGTTCAATATTCAGCCTTATTAGCTTTGGAACAGCATAGAAATGCTGAGATGCAGTAGTTCTGGTGGATTGAAGCTGGAACCAAGTCTAAATTTTGAGTTTCATGAGTTTTGAATGTTAGAGACCAAAAACGCTTTATCTCAGCGAGAGAAGTGAAAAAGTGACAATATGTGAATTTTCAGCACTACACTCAATATGCAGCCTTATTAGCTTTGGAACAGCATAGAAATGCTGAGATGCAGTAGTTCTGGTGGTTTGAAGCTGGAACCAAGTCTAAATTTTGAGTTTTATAGGTTTTGAATTTTAGCGACCAAAAACACTTTATCTCAGCGAGAGAAGTGAAAAAGTGACAATATGTGAATTTTCAGCACTACACTCAATATTCAGCCTTATTAGCTTTGGAACAGCATAGAAATGCTGAGATGCAGTATTTGTGGTGGTTTGAAGCTGGAACCAAGTCTAAATTTTGAGTTTTAAAGGTTTTGAATGTTAGAGACCAAAAACGCTTTATCTCAGCGAGAGAAGTGAAAAAGTGACAATATGTGAATTTTCAGCACTACACTCAATATTCACCCTTATTAGCTTTGGAACAGCATAGAAATGCTGAGATGCAGTAGTTCTGGTGGTTTGAAGCTGGAACCAAGTCTAAATTTTGAGTTTCATGAGTTTTGAATGATAGAGACCAAAAAAGCGTTTTCTCAGCGAGAGAAGTGAAAAAGTGACAATATGTGAATTTTCGGCACTGCACTCAATATTCAGCCTTATTAGCTTTGGAACAGCATAGAAATGCTGAGATGCAATAGTTCTGGTGGTTTGAAGCTGGAACCAAGTCTAAATTTTGAGTTTTAAAGGTTTTGAATGTTAGAGACCAAAAACGCTTTATCTCAGCGAGAGAAGTGAAAAAGTGACAATATGTGAATTTTCAGCACTACACTCAATATGCAGCCTTATTAGCTTTGGAACAGCATAGAAATGCTGAGATGCAGTAGTTCTGGTGGTTTGAAGCTGGAACCAAGTCTAAATTTTGAGTTTTAAAGGTTTTGAATGTTAGAGACCAAAAACGCTTTATCTCAGTGAGAGAAGTGAAAAAGTGACAATATGTGAATTTTAAGCACTACACTCAATATTCAGCCTTATTAGCTTTGGAACAGCATAGAAATGCTGAGATGCAGTAGTTCTGGTGGTTTGAAGCTGGAACCAAGTCTAAATTTTGAGTTTCATGAGTTTTGAATGATAGAGACCAAAAACGCTTTATCTCAGCGAGAGAAGTGAAAAAGTGACAATATGTGAATTTTCAGCACTACACTCAATATTCAGCCTTATTAGCTTTGGAACAGCATAGAAATGCTGAGATGCAGTATTTCTGGTGGTTTGAAGCTGGAACCAAGTCTAAATTTTGAGTTTTAAAGGTTTTGAATGTTAGAGACCAAAAACGCTTTATCTCAGCGAGAGAAGTGAAAAAGTGACAATATGTGAATTTTCAGCACTACACTCAATATTCACCCTTATTAGCTTTGGAACAGCATAGAAATGCTGAGATGCAGTAGTTCTGGTGGTTTGAAGCTGGAACCAAGTCTAAATTTTGAGTTTCATGAGTTTTGAATGATAGAGACCAAAAAAGCGTTTTCTCAGCGAGAGAAGTGAAAAAGTGACAATATGTATATTTTCGGCACTGCACTCAATATTCAGCCTTATTAGCTTTGGAACAGCATAGAAATGCTGAGATGCAGTAGTTCTGGTGGTTTGAAGCTGGAACCAAGTCTAAATTTTGAGTTTTAAAGGTTTTGAATGTTAGAGACCAAAAACGCTTTATCTCAGCGAGAGAAGTGAAAAAGTGACAATATGTGAATTTTCAGCACTACACTCAATATTCACCCTTATTAGCTTTGGAACAGCATAGAAATGCTGAGATGCAGTAGTTCTGGTGGTTTGAAGCTGGAACCAAGTCTAAATTTTGAGTTTTAAAGGTTTTGAATGTTAGAGACCAAAAACGCTTTATCTCAGCGAGAGAAGTGAAAAAGTGACAATATGTGAATTTTCAGCACTGCGTTCAATATTCTGCCTTATTAGCTTTGGAACAGCATAGAAATGCTGAGATGCAGTAGTTCTGGTGGTTTGAAGCTGGAACCAAGTCTAAATGTTGAGTTTCATGAGTTTTGAATGTTAGAGACCAAAAACGCTTTATCTCAGCGAGAGAAGTGAAAAAGTGACAATATGTGAATTTTCAGCACTACACTCAATATTCAGCCTTATTAGCTTTGGAACAGCATAGAAATGCTGAGATGCAGTAGTTCTGGTGGTTTGAAGCTGGAACCAAGTCTAAATTTTGAGTTTTATAGGTTTTGAATTTTAGAGACCAAAAAGGCGTTTTCTCAGCGAGAGAAGTGAAAAAGTGACAATATGTGAATTTTCAGCACTGCGTTCAATTTTCAGCCTTATTAGCTTTGGAACAGCATAGAAATGCTGAGATGAAATAGTTATGGTGGTTTGAAGCTGGAACCAAGTCTAAATTTTGAGTTTCATGAGTTTTGAATGTTAGAGACCAAAAACGCTTTATCTCAGCGAGAGAAGTGAAAAAGTGACAATATGTGAATTTTCAGCACTACACTCAATATTCAGCCTTATTAGCTTTGGAACAGCAAAGAAATGCTGAGATGCAGTAGTTCTGGTGGTTTGAAGCTGGAGCCAAGTCTAAATTTCGAGTTTCATGAGTTTTGAATGATAGAGACCAAAAAAGCGTTTTCTCAGCGAGAGAAGTGAAAAAGTGACAATATGTGAATTTTCAGCACTGCGTTCAATTTTCAGCCTTATTAGCTTTGGAACAGCATAGAAATGCTGAGATGCAATAGTTCTGGTGGTTTGAAGCTGGAACCAAGTCTAAATTTTGAGTTTTAAAGGTTTTGAATGTTAGAGACCAAAAACGCTTTATCTCAGCGAGAGAAGTGAAAAAGTGACAATATGTGAATTTTCAGCACTGCGTTCAATATTCAGCCTTATTAGCTTTGGAACAGCATAGAAATGCTGAGATGCAGTAGTTCTGGTGGTTTGAAGCTGGAACCAAGTCTAAATTTTGAGTTTCATGAGTTTTGAATGTTAGAGACCAAAAACGCTTTATCTCAGCGAGAGAAGTGAAAAAGTGACAATATGTGAATTTTCAGCACTACACTCAATATTCAGCCTTATTAGCTTTGGAACAGCATAGAAATGCTGAGATGCAATAGTTCTGGTGGTTTGAAGCTGGAACCAAGTCTAAATTTTGAGTTTTAAAGGTTTTGAATGTTAGAGACCAAAAACGCTTTATCTCAGTGAGAGAAGTGAAAAAGTGACAATATGTGAATTTTAAGCACTACACTCAATATTCAGCCTTATTAGCTTTGGAACAGCATAGAAATGCTGAGATGCAGTAGTTCTGGTGGTTTGAAGCTGGAACCAAGTCTAAATTTTGAGTTTCATGAGTTTTGAATGATAGAGACCAAAAACGCTTTATCTCAGCGAGAGAAGTGAAAAAGTGACAATATGTGAATTTTCAGCACTACACTCAATATTCAGCCTTATTAGCTTTGGAACAGCATAGAAATGCTGAGATGCAGTATTTCTGGTGGTTTGAAGCTGGAACCAAGTCTAAATTTTGAGTTTTAAAGGTTTTGAATGTTAGAGACCAAAAACGCTTTATCTCAGCGAGAGAAGTGAAAAAGTGACAATATGTGAATTTTCAGCACTACACTCAATATTCACCCTTATTAGCTTTGGAACAGCATAGAAATGCTGAGATGCAGTAGTTCTGGTGGTTTGAAGCTGGAACCAAGTCTAAATTTTGAGTTTCATGAGTTTTGAATGATAGAGACCAAAAAAGCGTTTTCTCAGCGAGAGAAGTGAAAAAGTGACAATATGTATATTTTCGGCACTGCACTCAATATTCAGCCTTATTAGCTTTGGAACAGCATAGAAATGCTGAGATGCAGTAGTTCTGGTGGTTTGAAGCTGGAACCAAGTCTAAATTTTGAGTTTTAAAGGTTTTGAATGTTAGAGACCAAAAACGCTTTATCTCAGCGAGAGAAGTGAAAAAGTGACAATATGTGAATTTTCAGCACTACACTCAATATTCACCCTTATTAGCTTTGGAACAGCATAGAAATGCTGAGATGCAGTAGTTCTGGTGGTTTGAAGCTGGAACCAAGTCTAAATTTTGAGTTTCATGAGTTTTGAATGTTAGAGACCAAAAACGCTTTATCTCAGCGAGAGAAGTGAAAAAGTGACAATATGTGAATTTTCAGCACTGCGTTCAATATTCAGCCTTATTAGCTTTGGTACAGCATAGAAATGCTGAGATGCAGTAGTTCTGGGGGTTTGAAGCTGGAACCAAGTCTAAATTTTGAGTTTTAAAGGTTTTGAATGTTAGAGACCAAAAACGCTTTATCTCAGCGAGAGAAGTGAAAAAGTGACAATATGTGAATTTTAAGCACTGCGTTCAATATTCAGCCTTATTAGCTTTGGAACAGCATAGAAATGCTGAGATGCAGTAGTTCTGGTGGTTTGAAGCTGGAACCAAGTCTAAATTTTGAGTTTTATAGGTTTTGAATTTTAGCGACCAAAAACGCTTTATCTCAGCGAGAGAAGTGAAAAAGTGACAATATGTGAATTTTCAGCACTACACTCAATATTCAGCCTTATTAGCTTTGGAACAGCATAGAAATGCTGAGATGCCGTATTTCTGGTGGTTTGAAGCTGGAACCAAGTCTAAATTTTGAGTTTTATAGGTTTTGAATGTTAGAGACCAAAAACGCTTT
This sequence comes from Xiphophorus birchmanni, assembly GCA_036418095.1. NCBI lineage: Eukaryota > Metazoa > Chordata > Actinopteri > Cyprinodontiformes > Poeciliidae > Xiphophorus > Xiphophorus birchmanni. Next base: position 25,952,416 of record CM071341.1, on the reverse strand, counting down.
ATCTCAGCGAGAGAAGTGAAAAAGTGACAATATGTGAATTTTCAGCACTACACTCAATATTCACCCTTATTAGCTTTGGAACAGCATAGAAATGCTGAGATGCAGTAGTTCTGGTGGTTTGAAGCTGGAACCAAGTCTAAATTTTGAGTTTCATGAGTTTTGAATGATAGAGACCAAAAAAGCGTTTTCTCAGCGAGAGAAGTGAAAAAGTGACAATATGTGAATTTTCGGCACTGCACTCAATATTCAGCCTTATTAGCTTTGGAACAGCATAGAAATGCTGAGATGCAGTAGTTCTGGTGGTTTGAAGCTGGAACCAAGTCTAAATTTTGAGTTTTAAAGGTTTTGAATGTTAGAGACCAAAAACGCTTTATCTCAGCGAGAGAAGTGAAAAAGTGACAATATGTGAATTTTCAGCACTGCGTTCAATATTCAGCCTTATTAGCTTTGGAACAGCATAGAAATGCTGAGATGCAGGAGTTCTGGTGGTTTGAAGCTGGAACCAAGTCTAAATTTTGAGTTTTAAAGGTTTTGAATGTTAGAGACCAAAAACGCTTTATCTCAGCGAGAGAAGTGAAAAAGTGACAATATGTGAATTTTCAGCAGTACACTCAATATTCACCCTTATTAGCTTTGGAACAGCATAGAAATGCTGAGATGCAGTAGTTCTGGTGGTTTGAAGCTGGAACCAAGTCTAAATTTTGAGTTTCATGAGTTTTGAATGATAGAGACCAAAAAAGCGTTTTCTCAGCGAGAGAAGTGAAAAAGTGACAATATGTGAATTTTCAGCACTGCGTTCAATATTCAGCCTTATTAGCTTTGGAACAGCATAGCAATGCTGAGATGCAGTAGTTCTGGTGGTTTGAAGCTGGAACCAAGTCTAAATTTTGAGTTTTATAGGTTTTGAATTTTAGCGACCAAAAAAGCGTTTTCTCAGCGAGAGAAGTGAAAAAGTGACAATATGTGAATTTTCAGCACTGCGTTCAATATTCAGCCTTATTAGCTTTGGAACAGCATAGAAATGCTGAGATGCAGTAGTTCTGGTGGTTTGAAGCTGGAACCAAGTCTAAATTTTGAGTTTTAAAGGTTTTGAATGTTAGAGACCAAAAACGCTTTATCTCAGTGAGAGAAGTGAAAAAGTGACAATATGTGAATTTTAAGCACTACACTCAATATTCAGCCTTATTAGCTTTGGAACAGCATAGAAATGCTGAGATGCAGTAGTTCTGGTGGTTTGAAGCTGGAACCAAGTCTAAATTTTGAGTTTCATGAGTTTTGAATGATAGAGACCAAAAACGCTTTATCTCAGCGAGAGAAGTGAAAAAGTGACAATATGTGAATTTTCAGCACTACACTCAATATTCAGCCTTATTAGCTTTGGAACAGCATAGAAATGCTGAGATGCAGTATTTCTGGTGGTTTGAAGCTGGAACCAAGTCTAAATTTTGAGTTTTAAAGGTTTTGAATGTTAGAGACCAAAAACGCTTTATCTCAGCGAGAGAAGTGAAAAAGTGACAATATGTGAATTTTCAGCACTACACTCAATATTCACCCTTATTAGCTTTGGAACAGCATAGAAATGCTGAGATGCAGTAGTTCTGGTGGTTTGAAGCTGGAACCAAGTCTAAATTTTGAGTTTCATGAGTTTTGAATGATAGAGACCAAAAAAGCGTTTTCTCAGCGAGAGAAGTGAAAAAGTGACAATATGTGAATTTTCAGCACTACACTCAATATTCACCCTTATTAGCTTTGGAACAGCATAGAAATGCTGAGATGCAGTAGTTCTGGTGGTTTGAAGCTGGAACCAAGACTAAATTTTGAGTTTTAAAGGTTTTGAATGTTAGAGACCAAAACGCTTTATCTCAGCGAGAGAAGTGAAAAAGTGACAATATGTGAATTTTCAGCACTACACTCAATATTCAGCCTTATTAGCTTTGGAACAGCATAGAAATGCTGAGATGCAGTAGTTCTGGTGGTTTGAAGCTGGAACCAAGTCTAAATTTGAGTTTTATAGGTTTTGAATTTTAGCGACCAAAAAAGCGTTTTCTCAGCGAGAGAAGTGAAAAAGTGACAATATGTGAATTTTCAGCACTGCGTTCAATTTTCAGCCTTATTTAGCTTTGGAACAGCATAGAAATGCTGAGATGCAATAGTTCTGGTGGTTTGAAGCTGGAACCAAGTCTAAATTTCGAGTTTCATGAGTTTTGAATGTTAGAGACCAAAAACGCTTTATCTCAGCGAGAGAAGTGAAAAAGTGACAATATGTGAATTTTCAGCACTACACTCAATATTCACCCTTATTAGCTTTGGAAACGCATAGAAATGCTGAGATGCAGTAGTTCTGGTGGTTTGAAGCTGGAACCAAGTCTAAATTTTGAGTTTTATAGGTTTTGAATTTTAGCGACCAAAAACGCTTTATCTCAGCGAGAGAAGTGAAAAAGTGACAATATGTGAATTTTCAGCACTACACTCAATATTCAGCCTTATTAGCTTTGGAACAGCAAAGAAATGCTGAGATGCAGTAGTTCTGGTGGTTTGAAGCTGGAGCCAAGTCTAAATTTCGAGTTTCATGAGTTTTGAATGATAGAGACCAAAAAAGCGTTTTCTCAGCGAGAGAAGTGAAAAAGTGACAATATGTGAATTTTCAGCACTGCGTTCAATTTTCAGCCTTATTAGCTTTGGAACAGCATAGAAATGCTGAGATGCAATAGTTCTGGTGGTTTGAAGCTGGAACCAAGTCTAAATTTTGAGTTTTAAAGGTTTTGAATGTTAGAGACCAAAAACGCTTTATCTCAGCGAGAGAAGTGAAAAAGTGACAATATGTGAATTTTCAGCACTACACTCAATATTCACCCTTATTAGCTTTGGAACAGCATAGAAATGCTGAGATGCAGTAGTTCTGGTGGTTTGAAGCTGGAACCAAGTCTAAATTTTGAGTTTCATGAGTTTTGAATGATAGAGACCAAAAAAGCGTTTTCTCAGCGAGAGAAGTGAAAAAGTGACAATATGTGAATTTTCAGCACTACACTCAATATTCACCCTTATTAGCTTTGGAACAGCATAGAAATGCTGAGATGCAGTAGTTCTGGTGGTTTGAAGCTGGAACCAAGACTAAATTTTGAGTTTTAAAGGTTTTGAATGTTAGAGACCAAAAACGCTTTATCTCAGCGAGAGAAGTGAAAAAGTGACAATATGTGAATTTTCAGCACTACACTCAATATTCACCCTTATTAGCTTTGGAACAGCATAGAAATGAGCTGAGATGCAGTAGTTCTGGTGGTTTGAAGCTGGAACCAAGTCTAAATTTTGAGTTTCATGAGTTTTGAATGTTAGAGACCAAAAACGCTTTATCTCAGCGAGAGAAGTGAAAAAGTGACAATATGTGAATTTTCAGCACTACACTCAATATTCAGCCTTATTAGCTTTGGAACAGCATAGAAATGCTGAGATGCAGTAGTTCTGGGGGTTTGAAGCTGGAACCAAGTCTAAATTTTGAGTTTTATAGGTTTTGAATTTTAGCGACCAAAAAAGCGTTTTCTCAGCGAGAGAAGTGAAAAAGTGACAATATGTGAATTTTCAGCACTGCGTTCAATATTCAGCCTTATTAGCTTTGGAACAGCATAGAAATGCTGAGATGCAATAGTTCTGGTGGTTTGAAGCTGGAACCAAGTCTAAATTTTGAGTTTTATAGGTTTTGAATTTTAGAGACCAAAAAGGCGTTTTCTCAGCGAGAGAAGTGAAAAAGTGACAATATGTGAATTTTCAGCACTGCGTTCAATTTTCAGCCTTATTAGCTTTGGAACAGCATAGAAATGCTGAGATGAAATAGTTATGGTGGTTTGAAGCTGGAACCAAGTCTAAATTTTGAGTTTCATGAGTTTTGAATGTTAGAGACCAAAAACGCTTTATCTCAGCGAGAGAAGTGAAAAAGTGACAATATGTGAATTTTCAGCACTACACTCAATATTCACCCTTATTAGCTTTGGAAACGCATAGAAATGCTGAGATGCAGTAGTTCTGGTGGTTTGAAGCTGGAACCAAGTCTAAATTTTGAGTTTTATAGGTTTTGAATTTTAGCTACCAAAAACGCTTTATCTCAGCGAGAGAAGTGAAAAAGTGACAATATGTGAATTTTCAGCACTACACTCAATATTCAGCCTTATTAGCTTTGGAACAGCAAAGAAATGCTGAGATGCAGTAGTTCTGGTGGTTTGAAGCAGGAGCCAAGTCTAAATTTCGAGTTTCATGAGTTTTGAATGATAGAGACCAAAAAAGCGTTTTCTCAGCGAGAGAAGTGAAAAAGTGACAATATGTGAATTTTCAGCACTGCGTTCAATTTTCAGCCTTATTAGCTTTGGAACAGCATAGAAATGCTGAGATGCAATAGTTCTGGTGGTTTGAAGCTGGAACCAAGTCTAAATTTTGAGTTTTAAAGGTTTTGAATGTTAGAGACCAAAAACGCTTTATCTCAGCGAGAGAAGTGAAAAAGTGACAATATGTGAATTTTCAGCACTACACTCAATATTCACCCTTATTAGCTTTGGAACAGCATAGAAATGCTGAGATGCAGTAGTTCTGGTGGTTTGAAGCTGGAACCAAGTCTAAATTTTGAGTTTCATGAGTTTTGAATGATAGAGACCAAAAAAGCGTTTTCTCAGCGAGAGAAGTGAAAAAGTGACAATATGTGAATTTTCGGCACTGCACTCAATATTCAGCCTTATTAGCTTTGGAACAGCATAGAAATGCTGAGATGCAGTAGTTCTGGTGGTTTGAAGCTGGAACCAAGTCTAAATTTTGAGTTTTAAAGGTTTTGAATGTTAGAGACCAAAAACGCTTTATCTCAGCGAGAGAAGTGAAAAAGTGACAATATGTGAATTTTCAGCACTGCGTTCAATATTCAGCCTTATTAGCTTTGGAACAGCATAGAAATGCTGAGATGCAGTAGTTCTGGTGGTTTGAAGCTGGAACCAAGTCTAAATTTTGAGTTTCATGAGTTTTGAATGTTAGAGACCAAAAACGCTTTATCTCAGCGAGAGAAGTGAAAAAGTGACAATATGTGAATTTTCAGCACTACACTCAATATGCAGCCTTATTAGCTTTGGAACAGCATAGAAATGCTGAGATGCAGTAGTTCTGGTGGTTTGAAGCTGGAACCAAGTCTAAATTTTGAGTTTTATAGGTTTTGAATTTTAGCGACCAAAAACGCTTTATCTCAGCGAGAGAAGTGAAAAAGTGACAATATGTGAATTTTCAGCACTACACTCAATATTCAGCCTTATTAGCTTTGGAACAGCATAGAAATGCTGAGATGCAGTATTTGTGGTGGTTTGAAGCTGGAACCAAGTCTAAATTTTGAGTTTTAAAGGTTTTGAATGTTAGAGACCAAAAACGCTTTATCTCAGCGAGAGAAGTGAAAAAGTGACAATATGTGAATTTTCAGCACTACACTCAATATTCACCCTTATTAGCTTTGGAAACGCATAGAAATGCTGAGATGCAGTAGTTCTGGTGGTTTGAAGCTGGAACCAAGTCTAAATTTTGAGTTTTATAGGTTTTGAATTTTAGCGACCAAAAACGCTTTATCTCAGCGAGAGAAGTGAAAAAGTGACAATATGTGAATTTTCAGCACTACACTCAATATTCAGCCTTATTAGCTTTGGAACAGCAAAGAAATGCTGAGATGCAGTAGTTCTGGTGGTTTGAAGCTGGAGCCAAGTCTAAATTTCGAGTTTCATGAGTTTTGAATGATAGAGACCAAAAAAGCGTTTTCTCAGCGAGAGAAGTGAAAAAGTGACAATATGTGAATTTTCAGCACTGCGTTCAATTTTCAGCCTTATTAGCTTTGGAACAGCATAGAAATGCTGAGATGCAATAGTTCTGGTGGTTTGAAGCTGGAACCAAGTCTAAATTTTGAGTTTTAAAGGTTTTGAATGTTAGAGACCAAAAACGCTTTATCTCAGCGAGAGAAGTGAAAAAGTGACAATATGTGAATTTTCAGCACTACACTCAATATTCACCCTTATTAGCTTTGGAACAGCATAGAAATGCTGAGATGCAGTAGTTCTGGTGGTTTGAAGCTGGAACCAAGTCTAAATTTTGAGTTTCATGAGTTTTGAATGATAGAGACCAAAAAAGCGTTTTCTCAGCGAGAGAAGTGAAAAAGTGACAATATGTGAATTTTCGGCACTGCACTCAATATTCAGCCTTATTAGCTTTGGAACAGCATAGAAATGCTGAGATGCAGTAGTTCTGGTGGTTTGAAGCTGGAACCAAGTCTAAATTTTGAGTTTTAAAGGTTTTGAATGTTAGAGACCAAAAACGCTTTATCTCAGCGAGAGAAGTGAAAAAGTGACAATATGTGAATTTTCAGCACTGCGTTCAATATTCAGCCTTATTAGCTTTGGAACAGCATAGAAATGCTGAGATGCAGTAGTTCTGGTGGTTTGAAGCTGGAACCAAGTCTAAATTTTGAGTTTCATGAGTTTTGAATGTTAGAGACCAAAAACGCTTTATCTCAGCGAGAGAAGTGAAAAAGTGACAATATGTGAATTTTCAGCACTACACTCAATATGCAGCCTTATTAGCTTTGGAACAGCATAGAAATGCTGAGATGCAGTAGTTCTGGTGGTTTGAAGCTGGAACCAAGTCTAAATTTTGAGTTTTATAGGTTTTGAATTTTAGCGACCAAAAACGCTTTATCTCAGCGAGAGAAGTGAAAAAGTGACAATATGTGAATTTTCAGCACTACACTCAATATTCAGCCTTATTAGCTTTGGAACAGCATAGAAATGCTGAGATGCAGTATTTGTGGTGGTTTGAAGCTGGAACCAAGTCTAAATTTTGAGTTTTAAAGGTTTTGAATGTTAGAGACCAAAAACGCTTTATCTCAGCGAGAGAAGTGAAAAAGTGACAATATGTGAATTTTCAGCACTACACTCAATATTCACCCTTATTAGCTTTGGAACAGCATAGAAATGCTGAGATGCAGTAGTTCTGGTGGTTTGAAGCTGGAACCAAGTCTAAATTTTGAGTTTCATGAGTTTTGAATGTTAGAGACCAAAAACGCTTTATCTCAGCGAGAGAAGTGAAAAAGTGACAATATGTGAATTTTCAGCACTACACTCAATATTCACCCTTATTAGCTTTGGAACAGCATAGAAATGCTGAGATGCAGTAGTTCTGGTGGTTTGAAGCTGGAACCAAGTCTAAATTTTGAGTTTCATGAGTTTTGAATGATAGAGACCAAAAACGCTTTATCTCAGCGAGAGAAGTGAAAAAGTGACAATATGTGAATTTTCAGCACTACACTCAATATTCAGCCTTATTAGCTTTGGAACAGCATAGAAATGCTGAGATGCAGTATTTCTGGTGGTTTGAAGCTGGAACCAAGTCTAAATTTTGAGTTTTAAAGGTTTTGAATGTTAGAGACCAAAAACGCTTTATCTCAGCGAGAGAAGTGAAAAAGTGACAATATGTGAATTTTCAACACTGCGTTCAATATTCAGCCTTATTAGCTTTGGAACAGCATAGAAATGCTGAGATGCAGTAGTTCTGGTGGTTTGAAGCTGGAACCAAGTCTAAATTTTGAGTTTCATGAGTTTTGAATGTTAGAGACCAAAAACGCTTTATCTCAGCGAGAGAAGTGAAAAAGTGACAATATGTGAATTTTCAGCACTACACTCAATATTCACCCTTATTAGCTTTGGAACAGCATAGAAATGCTGAGATGCAGTAGTTCTGGTGGTTTGAAGCTGGAACCAAGTCTAAATTTTGAGTTTCATGAGTTTTGAATGATAGAGACCAAAAAAGGGTTTTCTCAGCGAGAGAAGTGAAAAAGTGACAATATGTATATTTTCGGCACTGCACTCAATATTCAGCCTTATTAGCTTTGGAACAGCATAGAAATGCTGAGATGCAGTAGTTCTGGTGGTTTGAAGCTGGAACCAAGTCTAAATTTTGAGTTTTAAAGGTTTTGAATGTTAGAGACCAAAAACGCTTTATCTCAGCGAGAGAAGTGAAAAAGTGACAATATGTGAATTTTCAGCACTACACTCAATATTCACCCTTATTAGCTTTGGAACAGCATAGAAATGCTGAGATGCAGTAGTTCTGGTGGTTTGAAGCTGGAACCAAGTCTAAATTTTGAGTTTTAAAGGTTTTGAATGTTAGAGACCAAAAACGCTTTATCTCAGCGAGAGAAGTGAAAAAGTGACAATATGTGAATTTTCAGCACTGCGTTCAATATTCAGCCTTATTAGCTTTGGTACAGCATAGAAATGCTGAGATGCAGTAGTTCTGGGGGTTTGAAGCTGGAACCAAGTCTAAATTTTGAGTTTTAAAGGTTTTGAATGTTAGAGACCAAAAACGCTTTATCTCAGCGAGAGAAGTGAAAAAGTGACAATATGTGAATTTTAAGCACTGCGTTCAATATTCAGCCTTATTAGCTTTGGAACAGCATAGAAATGCTGAGATGCAGTAGTTCTGGTGGTTTGAAGCTGGAACCAAGTCTAAATTTCGAGTTTTATAGGTTTTGAATTTTAGCGACCAAAAACGCTTTATCTCAGCGAGAGAAGTGAAAAAGTGACAATATGTGAATTTTAAGCACTACACTCAATATTCAGCCTTATTAGCTTTGGAACAGCATAGAAATGCTGAGATGCCGTATTTCTGGTGGTTTGAAGCTGGAACCAAGTCTAAATTTTGAGTTTTATAGGTTTTGAATGTTAGAGACCAAAAACGCTTTATCTCAGCGAGAGAAGTGAAAAAGTGACAATATGTGAATTTTCAGCACTACACTCAATATTCACCCTTATTAGCTTTGGAACAGCATAGAAATGCTGAGATGCAGTAGTTCTGGTGGTTTGAAGCTGGAACCAAGTCTAAATTTTGAGTTTCATGAGTTTTGAATGATAGAGACCAAAAAAGCGTTTTCTCAGCGAGAGAAGTGAAAAAGTGACAATATGTGAATTTTCGGCACTGCACTCAATATTCAGCCTTATTAGCTTTGGAACAGCATAGAAATGCTGAGATGCAGTAGTTCTGGTGGTTTGAAGCTGGAACCAAGTCTAAATTTTGAGTTTTAAAGGTTTTGAATGTTAGAGACCAAAAACGCTTTATCTCAGCGAGAGAAGTGAAAAAGTGACAATATGTGAATTTTCAGCACTGCGTTCAATATTCAGCCTTATTAGCTTTGGAACAGCATAGAAATGCTGAGATGCAGGAGTTCTGGTGGTTTGAAGCTGGAACCAAGTCTAAATTTTGAGTTTCATGAGTTTTGAATGATAGAGACCAAAAACGCTTTATCTCAGCGAGAGAAGTGAAAAAGTGACAATATGTGAATTTTCAGCACTACACTCAATATTCAGCCTTATTAGCTTTGGAACAGCATAGAAATGCTGAGATGCAGTAGTTCTGGTGGTTTGAAGCTGGAACCAAGTCTAAATTTGAGTTTCATGAGTTTTGAATGATAGAGACCAAAAACGCTTTATCTCAGCGAGAGAAGTGAAAAAGTGACAATATGTGAATTTTCAGCACTACACTCAATATTCAGCCTTATTAGCTTTGGAACAGCATAGAAATGCTGAGATGCAGTATTTCTGGTGGTTTGAAGCTGGAACCAAGTCTAAATTTTGAGTTTTAAAGGTTTTGAATGATAGAGACCAAAAAAGCGTTTTCTCAGCGAGAGAAGTGAAAAAGTGACAATATGTATATTTTCGGCACTGCACTCAATATTCAGCCTTATTAGCTTTGGAACAGCATAGAAATGCTGAGATGCAGTAGTTCTGGTGGTTTGAAGCTGGAACCAAGTCTAAATTTTGAGTTTTAAAGGTTTTGAATGATAGAGACCAAAAAAGCGTTTTCTCAGCGAGAGAAGTGAAAAAGTGACAATATGTGAATTTTCAGCACTGCGTTCAATATTCAGCCTTATTAGCTTTGGAACAGCATAGCAATGCTGAGATGCAGTAGTTCTGGTGGTTTGAAGCTGGAACCAAGTCTAAATTTTGAGTTTCATGAGTTTTGAATGTTAGAGACCAAAAACGCTTTATCTCAGCGAGAGAAGTGAAAAAGTGACAATATGTGAATTTTCAGCACTACACTCAATATTCAGCCTTATTAGCTTTGGAACAGCATAGAAATGCTGAGATGCAGTAGTTCTGGTGGTTTGAAGCTGGAACCAAGTCTAAATTTTGAGTTTCATGAGTTTTGAATGATAGAGACCAAAAAAGCGTTTTCTCAGCGAGAGAAGTGAAAAAGTGACAATATGTGAATTTTCGGCACTGCACTCAATATTCAGCCTTATTAGCTTTGGAACAGCATAGAAATGCTGAGATGCAGGAGTTCTGGTGGTTTGAAGCTGGAACCAAGTCTAAATTTTGAGTTTTAAAGGTTTTGAATGTTAGAGACCAAAAACGCTTTATCTCAGCGAGAGAAGTGAAAAAGTGACAATATGTGAATTTTCAGCACTGCGTTCAATATTCAGCCTTATTAGCTTTGGAACAGCATAGAAATGCTGAGATGCAGGAGTTCTGGTGGTTTGAAGCTGGAACCAAGTCTAAATTTTGAGTTTTAAAGGTTTTGAATGTTAGAGACCAAAAACGCTTTATCTCAGTGAGAGAAGTGAAAAAGTGACAATATGTGAATTTTAAGCACTACACTCAATATTCAGCCTTATTAGCTTTGGAACAGCATAGAAATGCTGAGATGCAGTAGTTCTGGTGGTTTGAAGCTGGAACCAAGTCTAAATTTTGAGTTTCATGAGTTTTGAATGATAGAGACCAAAAACGCTTTATCTCAGCGAGAGAAGTGAAAAAGTGACAATATGTGAATTTTCAGCACTACACTCAATATTCAGCCTTATTAGCTTTGGAACAGCATAGAAATGCTGAGATGCAGTAGTTCTGGTGGTTTGAAGCTGGAACCAAGTCTAAATTTTGAGTTTCATGAGTTTTGAATGATAGAGACCAAAAACGCTTTATCTCAGCGAGAGAAGTGAAAAAGTGACAATATGTGAATTTTCAGCACTACACTCAATATTCAGCCTTATTAGCTTTGGAACAGCATAGAAATGCTGAGATGCAGTATTTCTGGTGGTTTGAAGCTGGAACCAAGTCTAAATTTTGAGTTTTAAAGGTTTTGAATGTTAGAGACCAAAAACGCTTTATCTCAGCGAGAGAAGTGAAAAAGTGACAATATGTGAATTTTCAGCACTACACTCAATATTCACCCTTATTAGCTTTGGAACAGCATAGAAATGCTGAGATGCAGTAGTTCTGGTGGTTTGAAGCTGGAACCAAGTCTAAATTTTGAGTTTCATGAGTTTTGAATGATAGAGACCAAAAAAGCGTTTTCTCAGCGAGAGAAGTGAAAAAGTGACAATATGTGAATTTTCAGCACTGCGTTCAATATTCAGCCTTATTAGCTTTGGAACAGCATAGCAATGCTGAGATGCAGTAGTTCTGGTGGTTTGAAGCTGGAACCAAGTCTAAATGTTGAGTTTCATGAGTTTTGAATGTTAGAGACCAAAAACGCTTTATCTCAGCGAGAGAAGTGAAAAAGTGACAATATGTGAATTTTCAGCACTACACTCAATATTCAGCCTTATTAGCTTTGGAACAGCATAGAAATGCTGAGATGCAGTAGTTCTGGTGGTTTGAAGCTGGAACCAAGTCTAAATTTTGAGTTTTATAGGTTTTGAATTTTAGCGACCAAAAACGCTTTATCTCAGCGAGAGAAGTGAAAAAGTGACAATATGTGAATTTTCAGCACTACACTCAATATTCAGCCTTATTAGCTTTGGAACAGCATAGAAATGCTGAGATGCAGTAGTTCTGGTGGTTTGAAGCTGGAACCAAGTCTAAATTTTGAGTTTCATGAGTTTTGAATGATAGAGACCAAAAAAGCGTTTTCTCAGCGAGAGAAGTGAAAAAGTGACAATATGTGAATTTTCAGCACTGCGTTCAATATTCAGCCTTATTAGCTTTGGAACAGCATAGAAATGCTGAGATGCAGGAGTTCTGGTGGTTTGAAGCTGGAACCAAGTCTAAATTTTGAGTTTTAAAGGTTTTGAATGTTAGAGACCAAAAACGCTTTATCTCAGTGAGAGAAGTGAAAAAGTGACAATATGTGAATTTTAAGCACTACACTCAATATTCAGCCTTATTAGCTTTGGAACAGCATAGAAATGCTGAGATGCAGTAGTTCTGGTGGTTTGAAGCT